>JAULKJ010109838.1:0-15404 GCA_032355405.1 Rubia balearica | reverse complement strand
TACCCTAATTACTGTTACTCCTATCTTTATTCCCGGTTATGACCGTGCATTTCTTAAGATCTCGTGTCCCTGCACGCTACGATTCTCAGTTTCGGACACCTGAACTCAGAAAGATGTTCGTGTCCTACATTTCTGATCTCAAAAAGTGAAATCATTTCTATGGAAATAGGCCAGAAATCATTTCTGGGCTCTAAAATGTGTTCTGCTCTTTTGGTAAAAAAAATTATTCTACTAACATTTCCGGCAAAATATAGGCCACTGTTCACATTCAAAAATGTAAGACAATACACGATAGTATGTAGCACCTTCACAAAAATCTATAGATAACTCTAACCAAGCAATAATTTATAGATAGGTATAGAAATAAGTAGAAATCTATTTCGGCATTCCTAACCTCCAATTTCTATCTAACATGTGCTACTCTAACAATATCGTGAGCTATTGAGAATTAGATGCCTAGCCAAAGAATTTCTTGCATTGTTGATATCATCTTGCGGGTAGGACTTTGAATCCATTTCGAAAATTTGACAGCAAAAAGATATTAGAAAATGCTTTGAAACCTTAGTTGGATAGAATATAATAAACATACTCTTACCTTGTCAGTTTCAAGTAAATCTTCGCAGATTTCTTGAATGCACTCAGTCGCGTATAAAATGATGCAATAGCCACACTCTTATGTTTGCACTTGTTTTTTGTACTGCTTTTGGACAACATAAATTCTTAAGACATTTATATAAAATAAGTATAGTATATTGGAAAAAACATGTTGATAGACCACCTTGATTTCAACCACTTCTAAAGTGGTTTTATTTTGGTCAATATTTTCTTTCATTGTAGATTCCAAAATATCGATAAATGCAGCCGATGGTTGGAAATGGAAGGGGATCCATCCAATAGACGTGATATTTTTCGAGAACAATCAAAATCAATCTTCAATGGTCACTAGTTAAGAAAATCCTAATTATATTCTAAATTTGTGAAAATGATGTTGGTAAATGAATTGTACATTGTAAGTGTAACCTTTCTATGTATGGGGCAATGAAAAGCTTCTCATCTTTCCATCCTAGGTATTTGAGAATGTAGTCAATCCTCTCTTGTGTTGTACAACCAATTTATTTAATCTTCACTGGGTACATATATCCAATCCATCCCTTCTTTTGATTATTGGTAAAAAAAACACGTACCTTAAGGATCCAAATTTAGCCATTACTTATATTAATACTTAAAGTAATAAATGCTGAATTTGAAATAATACTATAAAACTCACTTACAAGGTATCATTCAACATCATCGTTTGTTCACGTGTCTTCAAAATCATGCCATAAAACGCAATGGTTTCACGTTTGCATCTAAATACACATTCATTTCCTAAGAATGTGTATGTTGAGTTTCAATCATGCGGTTGAAACCAATTGTATAGCACCCGTACGAAGTGAGGTGAGTCTTAAAGGATGTGTGCCATAGCAACTGGAGATCTAACCTTAGTCGGTGTTGTTGGGACCAATTAATGTGGTGCTTTTACCACTTTTAGTGTTGTTTTCACCACTTTAGGAGATGCGGGCCTTGTTTCCTTCAATTGTCAATCCTTCACAGGATCGGCGTGTATAAATCATTGTGGCCAAAGAACGAACATTCCCTGGGCAGGCCCAATTCTCTTGTATTCTCCGTCAGGGATTGGCAAAGGGGCTCTCAACACCAATGAATTTTCCAACGAAGCCCTAGAAAGACCATCCGCAATAGGTACAGAGTGATGATTTTTCATTAGCTCATGCAAAAATCCATCGGCTACGAGGAGTGATCTACCATATATGGCATGATTAATGTATAGCTCACACATAAATGATTTCTACATCCACAAAAATATATATGTTAAAACTTAAATCCTAGGAACATTTTGCAAATGAATATAATTTGTACCTTTTTTAACTTGCAAGGATCGCATTGTCGAGGTTGTCGGGTTTGAATAATTTCCTCTCAATTCTTAGAGTTTGAACAATGACCTCTCGATTGACCTCAACATCTCTGGGAGAATGGTGTGATCCCCTTAATGGCGGTGTCCAATCGGGCATCAAACCCTCTAAATTGTTCGAAAGAGCTAGCCCAGTGTGTTGGACTGACTTGTAAATTAGAATGTCTGGTCGCTCAATCCGTTTGTCTTGGAGTAGCGCTTGTTTTTGTAAAGTGTGGATTCTCGAGGGTTCCACACAATGTTAGGACCGTACAATGCCAAACTCCTCTTGTTTAGTCAAGAACGCACTCACACCTCTAGTACAGCCCCGGTGGTTGGGTTTCTCCGTAGCTTCACAAAGGATGTCATGCTTATCCATTGGAATGAATTTCCCTTGCGCTTGATCATTTTCAACTTTTCCTACACATTTAATAATAAATGAATGTGTTTGTTAGTACGTGATTAACAAAAAACCAAGCAAAATAAAAAAAAAATAGTATGCCTCAAGCTTTACTTACCACTCTTTCCACAATTTTTTCTTCATCCTTGAGATAAACACCTTCTTTGTTTCGTCGGCCTTTCAGGAATAGAACGAACCTGTCAATGTCAGCCACTTTGATTAGTTGGACCAAAGTCCTAGCCTCTTTTTTGGTCATCTTGCCCTTGATTACAATCTGCGCATCTCTTTCAAGATGTTCTTTCACTAGCTCGATTGCCGCCATACATTATTTTAAGATGTTCTTTCAAGAGGTTTTTTCAAGAGGTTTTTTCACAAGATGTTCTTTCAATTTTTTTCCAAACATTCTTTCATAAAATGTTTTTTCACTAGACGATTGTTGCCAAACGTTATTTCACTAGCTCAATTACTGCCAGACGTTCTTTCAAGACGTTATATCACTAGACGTTCTTTCACATCTCTTTGTTTTGTCGGCCTTTCTGAAATAGATTGAACCTGTCAATATCATCCACATTGATCAGTTAGATCAAAGCCCTAGACTCTTATTCGTTCATCCCACCCTTGATTGCAATATGCACATCTCTTTCAAGACGTTCTTTCTCTAGCTCATTTGCAGCCAAGCCATAACCCCCACGACTCAATTGGTGAGGAATTTTATTCTTCCCGGTAATGCATTGTTTTTCTTCCCTTGTACTCTAAGTTAGGATATTAAGAATGTTATGTCATCACTAAGAACATGTAAACCCTAACACTCTAAAATATATATATAATTTCTACTAGCGTTAAGGCTATTTTTCAAGACTCGTCTCTTGCGAATCTTCCAACTCCCTGCTTCAATGTGAGTGTAAGTTAGCCATGGATGATCACCTCTCTTATCGCTAAAAAAGTATTCTCTTGAAAAAAAAAGTGTATTTATGTTCACGCCAACTCTTAACGTCATGAGCATTTTCTTCTTTCCCAAATCACCCATGTTTGGTGCTTCAATTTCAAATGGTCTCTATGTGGTTGTTCAACAACATAGAGTGAATAATGGGGTATTAATTTAAAGGTTAAGTTAAATAGAGATATAGGGAATAACACCTCACTAATGCTACCTTGCACTCCATCCATAAAGTGTCCTTGTAGTCTTTCAGAACATCATACCAACTGTCATAGCAGATGTCTACCCTCGTCCTACCAATCTTTGCAACCCAAATTGACCATTTAACACGTTGGGCCGACAAACACTTGCCCGAGTTGTTGAATATCAACGAGGTTCACTCTTCCCTATAGCCATTCTACCTTTTAATGTTCTACAATGAGTTTGTGCTATTCCTACATCTTCAGGTCTGTTATCTTCATCCATACCTTGGTCCGATGTTGGGATTTTTTCATTTTGGGAAAGTGAAACATCATCTCGAGTCCTTTTCCTAGACATTTTCTATGCTACATTCCCAAACCACAAAAAAAAACCAAGCTTGATTATAACTAATAAACCTAAAAATAATCTCTTAATAAACCTAACAATATCTCTTAAAAAATAATCTATAAAATTTAACCAATAATCCTATTAATAATCATATTAATAAACCTAGCAATAAACCTAGCATACAATCACGTAATTACCTATCTCAAGCAAAAAATGAAACACTAAACCTAGGATTTTCATTCAAATGTAAAATTTACTCATCAACAGCCATGAAGCAATCAAAACCCTAATATAATACACAATTGGAATGGATAAACAAATCCCACACAACAAAGAACTCAAAACAATCACAAACCCTAGTAGGCAAACAATGTTTTCCCTTCCATTTCCAACATTTTGTTTCCAAACCCTAACCCCCAACTCACAAACAAAGAGAGTACTAACCTTTTCTTCGAACAAATGGGATGAAATTTTCATTCATACCTTGTTCCAAAAAGAACAACCAATCCTATGAGAAATCAAAAAAATGAGTATAGAAAATGGAATGGAAGAGAGAAAAAGATGAAATAAATGATGAACACATACCTCAAATCAAGAGTAGATGAAATGTTAGAGTGCAGATGAAGTGGAATTGAATGGAGGGTTTGAGAGGTTTTTGGAGATGAAAATTGGGAGGAAATTCGCGGGGGTTTATAATGGGTATTAAATACCCATTATGTAACCCTTTTTTTGCTACTAAGATCATTTTTTAGTTCAAAAATGGAAGGGGTATCATTTCGTAAATGCATTTTCCCTTTGTAAACTAAGGACATAACCAGTTTCGAGCTTGGAATTGGTAATTAATACAAAAAATGGGTATATAAGGTGGTAAAATTTTAAACCCCAAAGTTTCTCCCAAATCAAATTCCTGAAGCACAAACCCTATAAACTCTTTTTCATCTAACCCATCACACACACCACCAATCTACAATGAGCCGTAAATGCTTGGTGCACAAGTCAAGGGCAAGCGAGCGGAGTCATCGCCCATTCATGAATATAAATCCATCCCTAAAAGTCTTCAATGATAATGTCTAGCAGAGGTATGTTGAATTCTCGAAGAGAAGGGTTATTAATTCTAAGGCTATATTAGGTAGTCAGGTTGGTGATAGGTCTTGATTATCTGATTGCTCAATTTAAAATTTAACATGTTGAGAACATGCAATGTATGACTAAGCCCTTTCATGTTGATGAAGTTATACAATTTTATGTCAATTTGGGGAAATCTAAGAGCAATCATGATATTATGAGGGTTAATGGGAAAAATATTATTGTGAAAAAGTATACAATTAATGATGATATAGGTTGCCCATACACCACCCCCAAAAATCTGAGACCCAATGTTCCCAATGGTCGCCTAGAAAATTACCACACACAATCTTGACCCTCCAAAACCGACACAACCCGGTCGTAATGGCGAAGAAATATTTTAAGAGGGTAGAGGCTACCACTAGGCAAGCGGAACGTCGTGATTATAGTGTGTTGACCGTTCAGTAGCATCTTATTTATGAGTGGATTTATCTTAACATTTTGCTGATGGATGGCTTCACTTGCGAGCCGACAATTGTGAACCTAATGTTGTTTTACTATTTTATATACGGGATCAAGATAAACCCCTGGGTATTCCATAATCTCGTTCATTCTAAAAGATGCAAACACAAAGAAGAAAGACCTTCTGTGCAGTGGTCTAATCACAGCTATGCTCAAGAAGACGTTAGTGCAGCCTAAGATAGGTCTCTCAACATGCAGTACTACGATAAGGGGTGGTTCCAACATAAACAACTTAGACTAGGCTACGACAAGTGGGAGTACAGGCCACACTAATCGGTCAAGCAGAGAAGACTGCTAAGAGGGCCCGCGACGCGACCCTAGATAGTTCTGAGGCTTTGAGCTCTCATAAGTATATACATAAATATTTTATTAATTGCATTGTAGAATAACTTGAAAAATAATGGTAATTTTTATTGATTGTGGTTAATTGATAGGATCCCGGGATGGATGGAAGGAAGGCAAGGCTTGGGAAACATTTTCATTGTCTTAGGCAAATATGACCGGGACTCAAGAGATATTGACCCGAGCATATTCATAGCATGTGGAGTTCATGGAATCCCGGGCTTAACCATAAATTGAGTGAAGATGAGGAGCCACTGAACGTCAACCTAGTATTCTCTGAGAGCGAAGATGATGGTGATGCGGGTGGGGATCATGCGAATGTCGCCGTTGGTGGAGCTCAAACTCTCGGGGCCAAAGTGAGGGTAGAGGGTCAAACAGAAAGGGTGATAGAGGAGGCTGAAGACTCGAGCATTGAAGCTATGTTCGAAGAAGTGTAATAGTAGGAATTTTTATGTGTGGAAACATCTTCATAATGTTTTAGTTGGATTTGGCATTTTAAGTTTGTTGAAGAATTGATGGATTTTAAGTTTTGGTAAGAATTTTTGGATTTTATCTTTTTTGTAAGAAATTTTAGATTCTAATTTATTTGCTCACGTGTACTTGATTTCATGAATTTTTTATGCTAGGATTATGTCCTTAATAAGTGTACATTCTAACAATAAATTTGAGTAACTTTTCAAAAAATAACCAAAAGACCGGATAATCTTCCGAACTCTGAAGCTTGTCCCATCTATTGAATTATGGAATGGATGCCCTTACGAGTTTAGAAATAGTTAGGCTCCAAATTACCTAGTGAGCATAATTCATTTCCGAACTCGAAAATTGTATTTTCTACATCGAGTGACACTATTGTTCCCTCCCGGGTCCAACGAAGAAAGCACTAGCATTTTACTTAGGGCCAAATTTACCTTTCTGAACTCGAAAGTGGGTCCTATATAAAAAAAATAGTGCAAATATCATTTTCATCAGAATCCCCAAATCACAAACCCTAGCCTCCTGCTTACGAAATTAAAAATGAAACAAAATTATCCAATTACAAAATTCTCCACAAGGATCATGGCTAGAGGAGGACAAATCTGCAGAATCGCAATTCAAAATCAACCGGCCACTCTCCCCACATCGATCAAATAAAGTTCGTCTCACTATCCGCCCAAACTCGATATGAGACTTTGCATAATAAGGGAAACTACTTGATTGTTATATTGTGGGATTTAATGAATACCTAGAAATAAGATTAGCCAATCCCCTTTCAAAAATTGGTGAACAACATGTTAAGAGGTTGCTTTCGTGTAACGAAAGCGCCTACGTTGGTTTGACTTGTCAATTTTATGCGAACTTACGTGAAATTGCATATGGGGACTACGAGACTAGAGTGGGTGGGATTGACGTCCAAGTTAGCCCCGTGGAGTATTAATAAAATGTTAGAATGCCCTTATCGAAACTCGGAAATTGTTTTTCCAGAGGATGTAGAAAGTCTTTTGGACGATATATACCATAGGGAGATGTGGCCTTTACATATAGATTACCCCTTTATTGACCCCGTTGATTGTAGCCTTAGGTATTTCCAAAGCGATAGGGTGGATTTAACGAAAGCGCCTACGTTGGTTTGACTTGTCAATTTTATGCGAACTTACGTGAAATTGCAAATGGGGACTACGAGACTAGAGTGGGTGGGATTGACATCCAAGTTATCCCCGTGGAGTATTAATAAAATTTTAGAATGCCCTTATCGAAAATCGGAAAGTGTTTTTCCAGAGGATGTAGAAGGTCCTTTGGACGATATTTACCTTAGGGAGATATGGCCTTTACATATAGATTACCCCTTTGTTGACCCTGTTGATTGTAGCCTTAGGTATTTCCAAAGTGATAGGGTGGATTTAACGAAAGTGCCTACGTTGGTTTGACTTGTCAATTTTATGCGAACTTACGTGAAATTGCAAATGGGGACCGTGGAGTATTAATAAAATGTTAGAATGCCCTTATCGAAACTCGGAAAGTGTTTTCCAGAGGATGTAGAAAGTCCTTTGGACGATATATACCATAGGGAGATGTGGCATTTACATATAGATTACCCCTTTGTTGTCCCCGTTGATTGTAGCCTTAGGTATTTACAAAGTGATAGGGTGGATTTGGGAAATCTGGAAATATTTGATCTCATTCATTTGACTATTGACTAACGTATTACTTATGAGATCATTGTGAGGAGTTTGGTTCTATCCTGCAGACACATAACCGAGCCTAACTATCCCACACTCATGCTATTCTATTACATAATTGAGGGTAGGAAGATAAACCCAGGGAGGCAATAGTTAGGAATTGGGCACCTTGAAGAAGTTGATCAAGATCCTTCAGTATGGGAACTTGATCACTCTACTATTGAAGGATGTCAAGGAATTGTCAATTAGCAGGGATGAAAAAGCCCCAAAGTATTTTGACAAGACTTACATTGAGAAGAAGAATTGGGTATTGTTAGATCGAAAGTGGTTGCATAAGTCAATTGAAGCATCGCAGGCCAGTAAGATGCCACGAATTGAAGAAGGTTAGCGACAATTTAGTTTTATTAATTTTGGTAAGCAATTTTTGTAGCATGTATATATTTTTTTCTTGATAAATCAGCTACGATTTGCTAAGGTATGGAGAAGGCGTATTTCAAAGGTTTCAAGGATTGCTATAAATGGATGTGGAAAGAATTAAGCACATGAAGGAAAAGATTCGATTTATGGAGATATCACAAAGAGCGTATGAGCGCCATCTCGTGTCTACCTCACATCCTCAACTCGACTGATCGACTTCCACTGGTGACACTGAAGAAGATGAAGCATGATATTATGGATGACTTATGTGATTTATGGTTTACCATTTTCGGATTATTAGTACTATCAAAAAGTATGTTAGTTTCATGACATTGTTTTAGTTATTTTCTTATTATGTATTTGACATTTTATAATGGTCTTGGTGTTGATTTTCTCTAAAATCAATGTTGTTCACTAAGCATGTTCAATCAAGATGCATATGCCAATTGCTGCGTACAAAAACTAAAGTAATGACTTACAACAAATTCTATAACCCTAGTTCTATTTCTTTTTCCTCACAACCTTCTTCAATTTTTTTTCTATATGTTATCTTCCCTCTTACATCGACCCACGTACTTTCTTCGTGATCATTGCGGCCAAGAAAAATATGCAGACTCCGATCATCTTCCTCTAGCAAATTCACATTATCAAATACACCACTCGAAGTGTGTTGCCCAAATCCTACGATTTCCTCTAATTCATTTTCTTCGGAAAAAAGCAGATTTCCTTTCAATAAAAATCTCCCATCTATGATCAACGGAATCCCTAACATATAAAAACATGATACGCTTGGGACGCCAATATGAATGGATCGTCCTTCCAACCCACCCAACTTCTATCGACATGGGTGAAACCCATTTTCTTGGTACGATGACCTATGTTAATATCCACCCACTGAAATTTAAAGTGGGGACCCATATAGTGACACAGTCAAGCTCCCAAATTTCAGAAATTATTCTGAAATAACACTTTTGGACATAAATTGGACTGTCTTGACTCCCTCTACCAACATGTAAAGCTTTGGACACTATGATCACTCCATTATTCTGAGATACACTATTATCGTCTACTAATTTCGTGGCAAACGTGAAACCATTGATTTCATATCCACCATACAAAATAACAGTTCTCAATGTTCTATGCGGCAACAATTTAACTTTCAAAAAATGACCACCGACAGCAATGTGATCCTGCAACCATGTAGAAAATGTCCTAGTGTGTACTTGGAGAACCTGAGCTTCATTAAAATTAGGTTTCCCCACTCTTATGGCATTAGTATGAATCTCTATGTAGGGAACCACATCTTCATGGTTGTGCAGAAAATAGAGATGTGCAGCAAATAAATTTTCCGCACTAGGACTAACGAGTTTCCCCTTTCTAGAACCGACACCTTCCAACCTCCTCCTATGTCTACCAATTAGAACACCAACATATTCAACTGTCTTCATATACTTAGTGCAAAACTCTATATCTTCTTCTGTCACATATCTCTGCACGATACTTGCATTCAGTCTATAGCAATTCTTAACAAAGTGCTTAGTATTTTGATATACCTTTCAAATGGGTACATCCATCTCAGAAAAACTAGACCACGTAACTTTATCTCCCTCACAAGATGGACTATCAAATGGACTATAATGTCAAAGAATGAGGGAGGAAAATACATTTCCATCCCAAAAAACACTTCAACAATCATTACTTGCAATTTAACCAACTTAAAAATGATAGTGGTTTTACAAAAAATAGAATTGAAGAACAAACAAAACTAACTTTGTAAGGCACAATCTTACATGGGATGGTAATGGCGTTCAACTACTGCATTAGATTGTAACAAACGTGCGACTTCAACTCAACCAACTTCAACTCCTCAAGTGGCACACAAGTAATAATGTTGGAAAACTACGCACCCTATACCTTCACACTACTAAGTGTCTCGCCAAAATATTTCTTCTCCAACTGCGACATGGAATAGCAAGCAGGGGACAAATAACAATTATCACCCGTAGTCACTAGCTTTAAATTCTTTCAAATTACCATCTCAACCAAATCAAGCCTAGACTTCAGCCTATCCTTTGTTTTTCCCTGGACTATTTAACAACGTCTCAAATAAAGAATCACAAACATTCTTCTCTTTGTGCATGGTATCGAGGTAGTATCTAATATCCAAATGCTCCCAATAAGGTAGCCTAAAAAAATTGAGCATTTCTTCCAACTCCCATCTACAGCAGCTTTTTATTTCTTCTTCCCAAAGTCATTGGGCAAATTCTTAACACTTTAAAAAAACTTGTGTACCGGTTAGTGGCACCGGTGTTACCCTAGCCTTCACTTTTCCATTGAACCACTTCTTTGCTAAACGCCATGGGTGCCCCTCCGGAAGAAACCTCTTGTTCCCCTTGATAAATGGTTTTATAATCGTGTTTCAATTGACAAAAATCTGTATCCTTCTCACATATTGGACAAGCAAAGTGGCCTTTCACATAATACCTAGAAAAATTACCATATGCCGGAAAATCATTGATTGTGCAAAATAACATAACTTTCAAAGTGAATAAATACTCAACCAGACTATTATACGTTCTAACACCATCTTTAACATATCATCCACAAGAGGAGTAAGGTACACATCAATATTATTACCCGGTTGCTTCAATCCAGAGATCATCAAGGACAACAAGACATGATTGCGTTTCATGGTCAACCTAGACAAAAGGTTGTAAATGACCAACATAATAGGCCAAGAGTTATGTGTGCCACTCATATTACCAAAAGAATTCATATTGTCTGTACACAAGCCTAACCTCAAATGATGGGACTCATTACCAAATTCCGGGTATAGACCATCGACTTTTTTCCATTGCTCTTCGTTTGAAGTATGTCTTAACACATCATCATTCGGTCAGATCCTATCTGCGTGACAGTGCAACAACTTAGCATCTTCCCTACTCGCATATAGCTTCTTCAAACGGGGAATTATAAATAGCAATTTTACTGGTGTCTTTTTCATTGATTTTATTGGAACTTCCGCACCCACGACAATCCCACCTCTCTTTAACTTGTACTAAGACTCGCCATATACCCGAAAAGTTTTTAGATCTTTATCTACTTCCCCCTATACAACATACAATCGTTTGGGCATTTATGATTTTTTTTTTACAAATCCAATCCATCGGGCATAGATTTCTTTTTCCGCATACAACCTACCAGGCATTAGATTACCTTCGAGAAGAAAATCCCTAAACAACTAAAGAGCCTCGGTCATCGACTTATCAGTCCATCCAAATATTTTCTTCAAATTCATCACCCGCAAAGTCGCACTCAAAACTGAGCGTTTCGAAATATTGTACAAAGGTGTCACTTTGTCGTCAATCAAAGCTTGTAATGGCTTGGTTTACCTTTGAAATCCCTTGCAATATCTTC
Organism: Rubia balearica; assembly: GCA_032355405.1. Classification (NCBI taxonomy): domain Eukaryota; kingdom Viridiplantae; phylum Streptophyta; class Magnoliopsida; order Gentianales; family Rubiaceae; genus Rubia; species Rubia balearica. The sequence continues at coordinate 3,672 of JAULKJ010109838.1, read as the reverse complement.
CACCATCTCATCAAACTCTGCATTGCAATCTAATTCATCTCGCTCCACCGTTCTTTAGTTCAATAGTATGAGAAACTTCCCCAACTTTCCCATGCCATGCCCAACGAGCATAGCTTGTTTAGAACCCCCTCATAATGAGATGTTCCCGCAATTTCTTCCTCCCTAAAAACACATCATTTCTATAACCCTTACACGAGCATCGTGCTCGCACCGAACCTCTTTTACAAGCATCTTCAAATGCTAACGAAATAAATTATTCAACAATGGCATGCAGTTGGGTGATTTTCTAAGATCATTACCAATTAGTTCATTTCAATCCATTATCCTAAAAGTCAATTACAATGCAACCCATGAGAATTATGTTAACAACAATCATAACCCTACCTAATTTCAAGTCCTAATTGAACTTATAAATATATATATATATATATGTGTGTGTGTATATATATACAAAACAATAAATACAATCACACTTAATATTAATTCAAGCATTTTCAAGAATTTAATTTATATAAAACTAACCTTCTCCGATGCCAAGTGATGCACTTCCAAGTATGAATCACGTCGTAATGAAAGGGCAAGAAAATGGAGCTTATTCTTCAATTTTAGGTTTAGGAGCATTTAATGTGAGGAACACATTTTTTTAATATACTGCACAGTTTCCAAACTCGGAAATGCATTTTGAATTTATTACTGCTCATAAGAACATTTTTTGAGTTTGCAAATAAGACTCGAATAAAGTATGAACTCAGAAACTTAATCAGCCCTTTGTAAAATAGACCACCGGGCCTTTACAAGTTCGGAAGTGCCCTCAGATGCTCCTTTCATTGTCAACCCGCCTTTAATTAGGGACAATAAAAGGCGGTTCTAACCGCCTTCCATTGTGATTTAACTGTCTTTGTTTTTATAAGCGGGGTCCGAATAACAATTTTCGAGTTTGGAAGTACCTTTTAAAGCTGGTTTTAAGCAAGTTTTATAAAAACTGTATACCAATGCTGCCTTTAATAGAAGGTTCTCTACTAGTGTAAGTCTATTATTTTACGCACAGACTCCTTAGTACTTAGAAGATGTATCAATCCAATAGTCCAGCGATGCAATAATCTATCAAATAAATATGTTATGTTCGAAGTCTCGAGAAAGACAATTCAACCAGATAACAAAATGGTTAATTTTGTAATATCTACTTTTAAATATTAATAAAATTTATATTGAGTTAAAAAATTGAAAAGGAAGAATAATCCATATAAAAAAGGAAGCCTAAGGGCAACCAACTGAACTAGTCTAATTTTATTTTATTTTTAAAAAATCAATCATTCCAAAATTATTTTAAATTAAAGTTTATCGACTTAATTGATCAGTAAAAATGTGTTCTATTTTAAAGATTATGTGTTCAAATTTGTCTATAGTTATTTCCTTTCCTATTGGAACCCTTTGATCCTAGACAAACTATTATATAATACTGTATCATAGAAAAATCAATAATTAACATGTGCTAGAGTGAAATAGTTTAGGGAAAAAAACTTTACATATGCATATTGAAAGACGGGATTTAATTAGAATGAAATGAAATTATGCATTTATACTCTTCAGTAATTCCTTGTGATGTTCTTTAGAAATAATTTTTCACTAAAATTATGTGTTTTTGCATTTAAATGTTTGAATTTTGATATTTTATAGATTTTGACACTACTCTAGATATTCTACTCTATTATTTTTTTTATAATTTTAACTTATATTTTTATTTTGATTGATATGTTAGTGTATTGGCATATCATTTTAACATTATTATTGATAATTATAATGAATATATTTATTTAATGTATATATGATTTCGTATTTAATAGTGTGAATTGATTTTATAAATTTTAATACTGATGTTTTTTTTTCCGTAATTATTGTCACATTTTCATGTGCGCTTTACTGTTTTAAAATTAATATGTCATTATTATTATTATTTGTTGTGTTTTTTCACAAAGTCTTGTTTTATGCCGCCTAAATTTTAGGCCAAGATTTATTGCGCACTTATAAGAAGTTTCATTTGGGATGTGGTTTTTTCTAAAATAAGCTGATATATCTAGGGACCTATTGTCCAATTATGATATATTATATATATTACAAAATTTTCAGAATTTTTCATTTTTCTCCTTTTCGTCTTCATTATGCAACCAATCGGAAACCGTCACAATTGCCAGTAACTGCCACCTGAGGCTGGAATCTAGCCAAAAATTGCCAAAAATTTACAATAATCGTCGTCGCCAAAACCCTAGCTTCCAACCATTGCCTTGGTGTAGAATTCTAGCGATGGTGTCACCCAGAACGTAGAATTTGCTGAATAATCGCTGCACAGAACGTCGCAATGATCATCGTCACAGTGGAATCCTAGCGACGAATTTACAGGTGCCGACAACGAGGCGAACGACGAGGTGAATGACAATGATAAGGCATGAGGTGATGGCGACAGGGTGCGAGACAGCGAGGTGTGAGGTGACGGTGCTAGGTTTATAGAGTCGAATGGCGACGACGAGGCAAAAATGGTGAAAGTTCCGAGGAGCAAGAAGAGCGCATGAGATTCACGCGCTCAATGTGGGATGGCGCGTGAGTCTCATGGTGTCCATGCGTGGCCTTGTTTAACATTATTTTTTGTGCCAGAAGTGGACGACAACGACATTGGATGAATGGCGGACAGACTGCTACATCGTACGGACAGCAGTGTATAATCAATCGTGAAGGAGACGGACAACGTCGGAGGTGGCAGAGTTGGACGGTGTTCGATGTGGCTGAGTTAGACGGTGAAGAAAAATCCTTGACGGTGGACAACAACGGTGTAGGTGGCGGCGGACGGCGGAAGGACGGATGTTTCACGTACTAAAGGTGCAGATCATTTCTGTTTTTTTCTTCTGAAGAGATTTATTGAGGTTTAATAATATTTTACTGTGTGAATGATCAATAGAGGTTTTGTGGTGTAGTGGTTAGTACTCATGTTATTGAGGTTAGACCTCTAGGGTTCGAATCTCACTCTGGTTGTCTATCAATAGAGGTCTGTTGAGTTTTATTAGTTTTTGACTGAGATAATAATCAACAATAATTGTTTGGCATAGTGGTTAGGGTTCTGAACATTGAGGTAGAGGTCTTGAGTTTGAAACTCAATATGCCTTTTATTTTAAAGAATTTATGTTTTTGATTTACATGCTGAGATTTAATATTATTTGACTGATTATATGTTCAGTAAGAGTTTTTGGTGTAGTGGTTGTTATTCTATGCTTTGAGGTTAGAGACCTGGGTTCAAATCCCACCAAGTCTTTTTTTTGAAGAATTTTTATTGTTGAGGTACTGTAAATTTTTGTTGATGTTTGTAGTTTTTTCTCTTATATGTTGATGTTTTTCATTATTCGGGTGACATTTAATTGATATGCGTTGATGTTTTGTAGTTATTTTGGGTAATATGGATTGATATGTGTAGTTTTTTATTGTTAAGGTACTGTAGCTTTTTGTTGATGTTTGTACCTTTTTTCTCTTATGTTGATGTTTTCATTATTCGGGTGAGATTTAATTGATATGCGTTAATGTTTTGTACTTTTTTTTGGGTGATATGCATTGGTATATATATATATATATATTTATGTTTTTTATATTCATCGAAACCATGGATTGAATGAATGTAGGTGAATGTAT
>JAULKJ010109626.1:0-15406 GCA_032355405.1 Rubia balearica | reverse complement strand
TTCACTCTTGTAAACTACTATTAAAGAAATGTAGAAGATTTATCTTCACAACAAGTAGTTAAGGTAGTGAATAGGTTGTAGATTCAATGATAGATAAGGTTTAGAAGCGGATATCAATTGCCCCCGAGGCTTTGTCATTTGTAGTTTTTATCCTTTTTACTAGCTCATTGCATGATTAGCATAGTTACTTAACCTTGCTAGTTGTGTTTTCTTTACTTTCATAACTTAGGAAAACCCAACCCAAAACCCCCCTCTTTACATGATTATATATATACATATGTATCTATATCTAGGCTTATATCCACCCTTATATGCATGAACCCTTAGAAAATTCCTCTTATCTATGGACAAACCCGATTTTCCACTATCTACTTAATCGTATTTAGTAAGCATTTAGGGCTTATAAATTGTATCTTTGAGAGGTACGGCGACGACCTCCCAGGTGTGGCCCGGAGGTGGAGGTACCTAAAATTCCTGAAGCGTACTATCTTGGAAAAAATGTCTGCTTGCAAATAAACTTTGGGAGCTTTAGGCCTACTCGAACCCTTTATAGGCCTGGAGGGTTTTTTGGACAAGCACTTGAAGAACTATATTCGATGGACTTTTGAATTCTTGGCAACTTTGGAGAAAATGAAGGACATTAAGGGGAGGAGACTCATATGATTCATCTTGGAAGACACTGAGTACACTATGTCGCATCGGGACATTACCCAAAAGTTTGGGTGAAAGTACGAGAAGAAGAACCCAAGGAATCACCAACAAGGCCTTCCATTCTCGTTGAGAAAATTTTGGAGAATCTTTTTGGGCGCAGAAGTAAAGCACCTTTACAAGAGCACGGCCATCGTCCATCGAGCATTGCATTGCATTCAGCGGTTGTTGTCGATGGAGTGTTCTGTCATGGGGAAATCTCCCAATGTTCGGGGTCGGATGTCCATGTTCTTTAGGCAATGAATCTAGAGGGAAAATTTAACCCTAACATGGTTGCAGCCTTCATGGATAAGTGTCATCCGATGGGAAACAAGAAAGGTGGCATGATTTGTACGGGAGGTATGGTTGGACTTCTAGCCTAACACTTGAGCCACCCGCTTCCTTCTTCATTTGCAGTGGTAAATATGGGTCATTCAAGGACATGGTGCATGATGGAAAGGCTGGCAAAAGTAAGGATGGTAGGCCCCAATACTTCAAAGGATTGCTTTGTATGGCTATATGGAGGCTCTTCAATGTGCAACTTCATGATTCTACCCCAGCCAGAGCGTACAACTTTCGATCAGGATACGGTGTTGGAGGTCCTTTTCATAGCCCGTGGTCCGAGGATTGAGAAATATTTCTATAGAATCCTATCAAACCCAAATATTGACGTCGAGGTGGATAATAATGAGATCCCATATAGGGTGCCTCCTAGCCATTCTAGCTTACCCGCATACATTCTTGATCACATCTTTATCTTCAGATAACAACTTGCTAGTTCTACCAAGATTGTGAGTGATATCGGTGAAGTAGTAAGTGGGATGAGCTTTCAGTTAGAGTATTTTGGGACACGGCTATGCTCTATGGAGGATACCATACCCACTTAGGGGTCTAGGCTAGATTCCATTGACCTGGAAATGAAGGAAGAGTTAGCCATTATGGATGAAAGGTTTTATGCTCAAGAAGTGACCATCGAGAAAATGCTAAAGAGACATTCACCTTTCAAAGATACATTGTTTAGGGGATACCATTCCTATCGAGAGGAAAAAAATGTGTCAATAGGAGAGTAGAAGGAAGCAAGAGACTCGATACTTCAGGAGGGACTCTTCGAGGTCACATGAGTGAGCTTCACTACTTTTCTCTTTCCCACTTATGATTTTAATTAATTCATTGCATTGAGGACAATGCAAAGTTCAAGTGTGGGGGAGAGAGTGGTGAAACACTCAGGATTTTTCATCTTGGTATTCATCTGTGTTTTTGGTGTTGCTTTAATTTTTGTTTTTGGGAAGTTGGTAGAATCTTTGGTGTTGTGTTCTTTAGTTGGTATATCACTTTGTTGGGGAATGTTTTAGGATGAACAATTTGGTGGTGTAATTTTTTATTTTTCACTATCTTTTTTAGTATGAAGCCCAATTTTGGGGAATTTTTTACTACACAAAAAAATTGAAAATTTTGAAAAAATGACAAAAATTATATGTACCCAGCTAAGTTGGAAACCCAAAAGGGCAACTTAGTAAAAAATGGGGAGGAAAGCCTGGATAGGTCGAAAGGCCTAGGTAAAAATGAGAGGCTAGGCCCGGCTAGGTTGGAAAACCTAGGCATGAATGAAAGGCCATGTGGAAAAGGTGAGATGGGGAGCTCAACATTTGTGAATGCTAAGATGAAAACTGTGAATGCTACGATGAAAAACCAAAACAGCTCCTAGGAAAAATGAGAGAAATTGAGAGAAAATAGAAACTAAGTTGAGGATTCTTCGGTATTTTCCTTGGTTGTGGCTAAGTTGAGAATATTGAGTTATTCTTGGTTAAAATCGAGTTGAGGATCTTGTGGATTATCCTTGGTGATTTTTTTGGCAACAACTCTTGGATTGATCTTGGCAGACTATTCAGGGGAGTAAACTAGTTCAACACTTATCTTTTGTACTTATCTTTTTTTAACAATATTTTGGGATAGTTAGGTTACTTTAGAAACTTTGGGGAGTATGAGAGTTGTGAGACTTCTTTTGGGAAACTACTTGGGAATAAGTTGAATGTATTGGCTAACTTCTCTTTGCAAGATACATTTTGCTTAGATCTTTTCTCATTCTTGTTTACTCCAGGATGAGTAAAGGTTTAAATGTGAAGGGTTTGATGCTCACCATTATGCATGCATTAGCCAATGAATTTAAAACATTTATTATCATATTTTGTTTAGTTGATTGCTAGTTTTAGTTAGGTTTGAACGACAACGGGTTTAGAAGGATACAATTGGTTTTCTTGTCTAAATCCCATGTTTTGTAGAGTTATTTGAAGCTAATAGACACTTTGTATTCACAGGTACCTAGATCTTCCTATTTGATCTCATTTGTAGGTTACTCGTGAGTATTTTTCATTTTCTTTTGTAGAAGGCCATCTGTGAGGGAGGTAGTAGATATTTTATGGTTATTCAGAAGGATGGTAGAAGATATCAAATGCTCATCATAAGGATGGTAGTAGATTGAAGGCCCCAGACTCAAAATCATGGTATTAGATGGAATTGGAACCAAGAAAGGTGGATTCAAAGTTCAAGAAGGGCAAAGGAGAAATATAGGGATCGTAGTTCGAGGTTGCACGGAGTTCTAGGAAAATTCCATGAAGAATCATCCCTTAAGAGTGTCACCATTGGGTTCGTCTTCTGGAGAGCTATAAAATTAACTACAAGAACTCCCAAATCGAACCAATGGTCACCCATAGCAGAGCAAAGAAGTTACCCAAGCGAACCAGCCAAAGCCTTGCACGAGCCAAAAACTAGTACGATATGTTAAGGAGGCTTGGCGCAACCCGTACCACTTGATATGGGCCGTGTTAAATTCCAGCACAAGGGATCCCAGTTTCAGCTAGCTGTGCACTCTAATTCACATTTTCACTCCAACAATCGGCCAAGTATGGGATTGGGACGTTCTATTTTATATGACTCGCACCGTTTCAAGTCATAAATGCCAAGAAGAACCTATAAGGTGCGAAGAAGAACATGGGTTGCATCGAGGTAGTGAGCAAAGAGAGGTTCTATTCGATGAAGCACGCTGAATGATGCATAGCATGGATTAGAAGGAGCAAAATAAAAGCCGGCTGATGGCCCGCACCAGCACGAGTCGAAACTGCCCATGCCAGGGCCGGTGCCCTGTGCCAGTATGAGCGTTATGGCCTATGCCAATGCTGGCATCCCACGCCAGCACAAGACCCTCTCGGGCGGCACGGGTAGTGTCATGAGGCTCCCCTCGTGCCTGTGGGGGCTGCTAGGGATTTGGCCATTTTTTACCTTATTCCTAGGCCCAATCTCTACTACTATACATATGGACCTATGTATACCAGAGTATAATTTTATGCTCATTTTAGATCTAAATAGTAGGCTAGGGAGATAACACAATCTTCCTTTTCCCTAGGTTCTTTTCTTTCATCATTTTAATTTTATTTTGCCCAAAGGGGTTGAATCTAATAAAATACTTACGTTCAATGCTTAGGGAGTAGGGATCTAACTTGGGGATTATATTTGTATTCATGTGTTAATGTTTATTTTTTGAGATTTCTAGATCCTCCTATTTCTATGGTTTTGTGATTATTATGTTGGCTTATTCTTAATATTATTGTGAATTGCATGATTTTCACACTTTGTTGGCACACAGGCGAGTCTACTTTCATGTTGGTGCACTATTTCTACTTCCCGGTTAAGGAAACTTAGATGCGCTTGGGGTGATGATAGTCTAGAACTTGGGGTGTGCACGAAGGTTACCATTGTTAATCATCACGATCAACCATGCATCTAGTTAGCTGACCAAAGAGGTTCAAAGGGTGGGTAGAGATAGATTAGGTAGCAAACTAGGATCATCTTGTTGATCCTAGAGCTATCGATAAGATGGCTAATTCCTTCCCTTTGTAGGCCTAGGGGTACTTCATTTGTTGTGTTTCACTCATGACTTAATCGCACGGGAGAGAATCAGACCTGTGCAATGAGCCATAACCGGTGTTGCACTCTCCTAGTTGTGAAGGCAAGGCTGATGGAAGATTTTATACGCACACCTCTGTGTGATAGATAGGGGGAAGTTCTTACCATTTTCCACACCGCGTGTCACACACACACACACACACACTAGAATTGGGTTTAGTTATAGTATTTGATGAAATCGATGATCGAAAAATCAGTGACTATGTTATGAAAATATTCCCCGAGTGTTAGTTTATATTGTTAATTCCCGTGATCAATTGCTTGTTAGTAGGTGTTAGTACAAACTCCCCCTAATGGCTATTTTAACAACACTATTTATTGCTAAAACGTAGTCGGATGACGACCCGACTGTGGTTGTGTTTAGTTTTTTATTAGATTCACAACATCTCGGTGGACAACCCCGGTGCTTACCACTATCCACCATTCTTGGTAGTATAGTAGTAGGAATTGGAGCACATATAAATATCATCTTTGATCCCTAATCATCCTCCTTTTTTTAACGACGCTTGGGAAGGGGTGGGTTAGCAGGTGTGGCATCTCATTTATTAAAAAAACAACAAAATGATGAATGAGCGATGTTGCACAATGATTGCCTAAAATGAAGGTGGACCGATATGTCAAGGATGTCGCATCAAACCCTAGCAGCAACATCCAAAACCGTGAAAACCCAGAAAAATTGAAACAAAATTTACACAAAATTGACACAAAACCATACATGTGAAATGTGTTCAACAATATTACTAATCCATAGAAACTACAAGAAGGAAAACATACCAGCCAACACATTTTACATACCATTAATATAACAATTTGAAGGAAAAAAACAAAAATGAAGGATTTGAAAGAATTGAAAAACCATACATTTGATAAGTGAGGTTGGGGGACCCTTGTAACAGAGGGAAGTTAAAATTTTTGGACTGATTTGTGAGGTGGGCTCCATATATATAGTCGTTTTGAACCTTTGTGAATTCTGCCTCAACATGTGCTATGTTGCACGTCATTCATCCTTACCAACAAATGACCGATATGTGACCGGCGTTAATTAACTTAAATGTGGGCCTAAAAATTTCATCCCCTTAGCATAACAATTGGGGCCGCGTTTGACCAAAATGAATAAAATTGACTTTCATTATAGTTTATAGAATATTAGAAACTACTAATTGAAATTTATGAACTTCCATGAACTTATTAACGTCCAGTTTGATTGGAATCGATTTTGGCATAACCAGTGAACTTCTTAGCTTTTAAACTAAAGTCCCTCCAAGAAAGTGGGAGAATTCAAAATGCAAAATTAGAGATACCCTTATATAATTCAGATCTATCACGAACATTTTGTCTGATTTGGGCATAACCGGGGGGGGGGCTCGAAATATTTACAAACAAATTTAGATGACGCTTTCCAAAAATTACACTATGCCTCAAACTCTTTGAATGTTCCTTACGCTTCCAAACTCAGTACCCGAACATAAGGACAAATGTTTGATCTGGAGATTGTGCTACTGTCTAAGAGGTACGCGATGCGAACCAGGGTAATCGTCCCTCATTGTTATTAGTATTCCATTAATATGCTTATGATGAGAATTATGAGAATGATAATTTCCACCACATAGAATTACACAAAATTACATATTTTTGGTTTTTTATGGAATAAAAAGATGATAAAATTCCATCCACAAAATTTTACAAAGCTCTAGTACGTGCTCTAGAGTAAATTGTAGATGATTACTCATAAGTATAGAAAGGTCAATCAGATGAACTCGTGGAAGACTCCGTGGCATCTGGCCAATTTCTTTATTACTCTCGGTTATTATAAGTTCAACTAGGGATGTCAAAGTTCCCTTCCGAGACAATCATATTCGAATTTGGCACTACCAGTGAACTTTTAACTTTTTGCAATTAAGTCCATTCAATAAAGTGGGACAAGTCGAAGTTCAATATTGGAGATACCCTTTTGTAATTCACATTGTCACGATAATGTTGTTTCAATTCTGGCATGAAAGGGTCAATAAAAGGGCCCATAATGTAAACAAAGAGTATTTCAGGACACATTTCAAAAATTACACTATGGCCATACGTGTTATGTCGCAAGCATATCAATTGAAATGAAACAAGAAGCGGCTTGAGATCGACGCAGTCAATTTATAAAAAAATCCAGCGAGGGCCACAAATTAGAGCTAAAATTTTCCCCAACCCAATTTCATCTCTTTATTATTCAGCACCAACATCTATCTCACATCTCAAAACACTTCCTCCAAACCCAACTCTACTAGATACTTTACATTCACACCATTATAACAATTAAAGTGCTCAATCAAATTTCTCCTCTCTCAAACATCAAAAAGCATCCAAGGATGGAGAATCTCTGGGTTCAAATTAATTGAGGTAGTTTTCCATCCATTCCATGTTCATTTTGCAATTTTGTTAGTGATTTTGTGTATGTTCTTTTTCTCATGGAACAAATATTGAATATTTTCATGAAATATGATGATTGTGGTACATGTTATATAGTGTATAGTGTTTGTCTTTTCAATATAATGCTATGTTTGTAAGGAGTGAGAAAAAAACTTAGATTAGGGCTACTTGTAGACAATAATTGATTTTTTGTAAGAATGCACTTTGAATGTTTGACGCCGGTCACAATTAATAAGACCTTGTGATATGGTACTGAACAAAAACCGATGTCAATCAAGTATATGAAATGATTGAAATAACTAAGAATATCATACGTCGGTCTGTGCGACATCGACGTCGCATGCATGCGATGTCGCACTAAAGCAGATCAGTTATGTTTTTCCGAATGATATTAATGTCATGTACATATGTTTTGTGTTTTGTTGATTGGTTGTAATAGGACAAAGAGAGTTTTCGATGCACATTTAGCATGTACATGGATGAACTTTACATTTACCTAGTCCACCTAATAGTGTTACTGTCGTACAACGCAGAAAATGGACGTTCAATGCAATTAATATTATAATTTTAAGTCAACCTTATGTATTTTAATAGATTGTAACACATGTATGTAATATATGTGATAATTGTGTGGGTTTTAACATGTGATTCATTTCCGCATTAATTGAACAACCATTGCTTGTTGTATGACGTTTAACTGTTTCATGAGTTATCAATAATTAAATAAAATTTTATAGCTAGAGAAGAATTTTTTATTGTGTTAGCAAAAATAAAATATTATAATATTATATGATTATCAATGTATCCACGATTAATCCACGACATCCTACAAACCAGTACATCGATGACACCTTACTGACATCGCATTGACCAACATCAATGTTTTTTGTGGGACATCAACATATCGAAACTATGTCATATTGGTTATCAGTCCACACCAGCATGCCTATAACAAGCCTACCCCACATCACGTAATGATGGTTATAAGTATCACCGACGTAGCTCTTATTAGGTCTGACGTTGGCATGAATGAACTCGCAACATTTTCTCTCCCATCATCTATCTTCTAGCTCTAACTAATGTCGGTCATAAAATATGCCGACGCCCACATGTGCGAAGTCGGAGCAATGGTGTTTCATCATCTTCCTTCCTCCTTGGACCGATGATAGTCAGAAAACCTATCGACGTCGAAAACTGAGGTAAAAATACTTTTTATCTTGATTTTGAACTGAGGTAAAAAATGGTATATTTTACTATGCTAGTATTTAGCTCAGTTTTCTTAGGAATAAAAACCAAGGTAAGAAGTCCTGTAGAACCGAGGTAGATTCCTAGCATCTACATGGACGACCCCGGTCTTGCCACTATAAATCCCATGGGCAGTATAATAGTAGGAACTGGAGTAGCAATGTAAATTTTCCTCTTTGACTTTAATAGTCCCCCTCCTTCGTTTAATTAGTGCATCTCTTGTGAAAAAGGTTGTGTGTTCTATCAGCGACCCTGAGGGGATCTCGGTCAATTTTTTGCACCATTTTTGAGGATGCTAGTGTAAAGATTTAATCGTTCACTTGCATAGCTTGTTAGTTGAGTTGTTAGTATTATTTTCCTTTGTTTTCTTGAGTTAGTTTTTGGTGTTGAGCCTTCATGACAGTGATCTATGTACTTTTAATCCTTGGGCTAATGTTTTTTCTTGGATAATTTTAATTTTTATTGTACCTACCCATGCCATAAGTAGTGGAACTAGACCAACATTTGAGGAGGGATGGAGGGGCAAGGCAGAGTTCAGCACCTGGGGGGTGAATTTGAGGAGGGGCAGATGAAGAATAATTTTATGGTTACCCCTTCATTCACTGAATTTGGGGGGCGGCCACCCCCCAATACCGCCATTGTGTGCCATGAACAAAGGAACTCTACACTATTTAATGGAAAATGCAAGTAGTCGTAGAGAGAGAGAGAGAGAGCTAGAGTAGGGATTACACAACAACCAACTTTTATGGTTGAGGATACTGTACCTATAGCGGATGGAAATCGCACCCTTAGGGAGCTGATGACTCTTAACTTGGAGAATCAACCCTTATGTATTGTCTTCCCACCTTTTCCACTGAATGTGAATTGTGAGCTCAAGAGCTGTATGATCCAATGTTTTCCAACTTTCCATAGGATGGCTGGAGAAGACCCGGACAAGTATCTGTTGGAATTTCACCTAGTGTGCATCAATATTAAGCCATCGGGAGTTTTGGAAAAAGACTACAAATCTAGATCATTTCCTTTCTCACGTGGGATATGACCAAGGATTGGCTATATTATGTTCCACCCTGATGCATCACTTCTTGGATGGACATGAAACGGAGGTTCCTTGAAAAGTACTCTCCAGTTTCTAAGTCCACAAGTCTCAAGAAATAGCTTTCCAACGTTTCCTAAATGGAGAATGAGTTCCCTTCTAATTAATAGTAGTGGTTTAAGAGATTGTTGGTGAGATGTCCTTACCAGCCATTCAAAGAAGATGACTTGATGTATTATTTCTTTGAAGGGTTCTGCGATGAAGACATGAGGATGGTTAACACTTTATGCAACGGTTCCATAGCCAACAAGAGCCCAAGGGATTCCATGGCGTTGTCAGAAGAAATGGCCAAAGAGATAAGGCATTTTGGCACTAGATCGCGAGTGAAGACATGAGGATGGTTAACGCTGTATGCAATGGTCCAAATTGGAAGAGAAATTTCAAGCACTTTCCTTGATGATGAAGGAATTTATGAAGAAGAGACTCCACCAAGTCAAGTTATGTGGCATATGTAGCCTTGATCATCCTACCGACACTTGTCCACATGTGGTGGAATATTTTGTAGAAGTGAAAGTATTGGAGTACAATGGTGGAAGTAGGCCATGATTTTCTAGGGGGCAACAACAAGGGTTTCGAGGGAACCAAGGACGGGATGAACAAGATCCCTATGAAATCCCTTTAATCCTAGATACCCGGATCACCCCAACTTCTCTTGGCATGGAGAGGAAACTTAAGGGTACAACAGGGGTGGAAAACCTCAACCTCAACCCTAACCGAAAGAAGAAGGGCCTTCCAACAACAATGTCTCTTTATAAATGTTGAACATGGAAGAGATCTTTGATGCTATGTATCAATTTAAAAAGAAACACAATGTGTTTGCTGAGCCAAAAAAGGAGAGAAATTGTGGATCTTGGCCCTAGAGCATTTTCTAGTATCAAGAATCTCGAAGTTCAAGTCAGCCAACTAGCTACCTTGGTGAGTCAACTTGAGGCTAGGGAATCTGGAAAGCTTCTTTCCTAAGCCAAGATCAATCAAAGAAATGTGAGTGTGTTGAAGCTAAAGAGCAGGAAGGTAATTCATGAGGCCAAAAAATAAATTGTGCAATAGGATGATTTGTTTGTGCAAGGTGACAAAACTAAATTTGAAGAGTAAGAGATGGTTGTTGAAAAGGAGCTTCCCAAAGATCTCCCCACTAGTGTGGCGAGAGTGACCCCTTCACCACTTTTATCTAGTGAACTCAGGGGAGGGATGAAGGTGGCAACCAATAAGGCACACATTTGCAAAATCTTCGAGAATGTTGAGGTTAACATTCTAATTTTGGATTTGACTGAGAATGCTCCCTCGCATGATAAATTCTTGAAAAATCCATGTACTAAGAAGAGGAATAAATCAATTAGGAAGGTTGAACAATTGAAGATAGAGGGAGTGGCTACTCTAAATCATAGGAACTTTCCTAAGAAATGTGATGACCCAGGGATGTTATCAATTCCCATCTCTTTAGGTGGAATATTGGTGCAAAATGTTATGATCAACTTAGGAGCATCTATTAATGTGATCCCTTGTAGCCTTTATGAAAACCTAGACGTACGTGAGATTATGGAAACTAGGGTAACTATTCAATTCTCCAATCACTCCCAAGCTAGCCCTCGATGTTAAATTAAGGATGTAATGGTTAGGGTAGGAAATTTAGTGTTTCTGAAGGACTTCTATGTCCCAGATGTAGTGCACGATGTTGATGCACCCTCAATTTTATTGGGGAGACCTTTTATGAAAACATCAAGGACTAAGATAGATGTTCATTTAGGTACATAAACCCTAGAGGATGACATTGATGAGGTGAGATTTGAAATCTATAAGTCTAAGCATGATTTACATATTCCCTTTCTTATGTGCAATAGCATAACTTTGTGTGATGAGCTTATTCAATTTTAAAACCCTTGCATGATTAATGAGAATGAATGCCTAAATGAAATTCTTGATGTTTATGAGAGTGCTGAGTAAAATCATACTTTAAGCTTCAATTGTGATGATGATGTTGATGAGACTTATGATATGCATTGTTTTAGTGAGGATGTATCATGTATGGATTGTTTTTCTATGCTCACTAACATGCAGTGGTAAGTGGAGAATGGCAAGGACATAACATCTCCTCAACTATCTCTTAAACCCAAAAAAATAGCTAGGGATTCAACAGTGGCCAAGTATGGACTTGCATTCTCTATGGCGAGAAAAACGTGTAACGATAAGGATGAAAATTTGTGGAGACCTCTCCACAATGATGTCATCATAGGTGGAGTTGCTGATGGTGACTCTGGAGACCCAATGGTAGGTTCTTTTTAATTCAAATGCTGAAAAATAACTCTTGAGAACTACAAAAAAAATCCGTTGCTCTTTCTTGATTTTGGTAGATAGATTTTGCATGTTTTTTTAGTATGACAAAGGATCTTGGGGTGAAATGAAATTCTTATTGACTATCAAATTTCATATCGATCTCATGTTTTGTATTTGAAAGGAAATATGACTTGTTGGGTGAAAATAGTTTTTGAAAAAATGAGGTACTAGGGAAGCAAGACCATGTTAACTTTAAGGCTCATGTTAGATCCCCTCAACACGGGGCAGCCTTATATATGACCTAGTCTATACGAGGCTATCATGTGCCTCGTTTGTGCCACTACCTCGTGCCATGCTGTGGGTGGGGCAAAAATGTAAATTTTTGAAAATTTTAAAAAACAATTTGGCAAAACATGCTTTTTTGGCCCATTAATTCAGTAAATCTTTTGTTCCCTGTAATTGTTGATGTAAATAGTACTATACTAAACATCATCATCTCCTTCGTACCTCCCTCCTAAACCACACTCTTTTAGTGGAGCATGATTTGCTGAAAATAAGAGTCCATAGTAAATTCCCCTATTCATAGGAATCATTTAACTCATTAAAGTCCCTCAAGAACACTCATTCTCTCTTCACTTTGGAGACAGTAAAAAATTTGGAGCCTTTTCTCTGTAAAATTTGCATTTTTGCTTCTTCTTGTGTCTCGTATTTCAAACTCCAGATAATTCTTTGAAATTTATTTTTACTTCTTTATTTATGATGATGTTTTTGTGATGAGAAACAAGATTTTCAAAACCTTGAGGTGATTTTGGGAAAGTATATAGGTTATATGAATGATCTTGCAGTGAACTAAGTGATCCTCCTCCACCCTGGGTCATTACTAGGAATCAATTAATCTATGGAGTGGCTTCACAATGATAAAGATTTATGTTTGACCCGCCTCTTCATGGCATCGTTAAAATCAAGAGGGGGACCATTAAGGATTAAAGATAAAAGGGATCATTTGTTATTTTGCCACAGTTCTTACTACTCTGCTACCAAAAGTGGTAGATAGTGGAAAGTACCAGGGTTGTACAAAGAGATGTAAGGAATCTAATAATTAAATAAACACATCCACAATTGTATCGTCAATCTGATCACATGTCAGGAATAGTCAGTGGTGGTCAAACATGCATGGGAGGGGGGTTCTACTAACAACTACTAGCATGAGTATTTACATAACATGATTAATGTTGTTCGATCCTCGATTTCATCACATACAAGAACAACAAACATATTCTAATGTTGTGACAAGTGGTGTGGTCGATGGTCAACACTTCCCCATGCTTGTCACATAGAGTGCACATATAGTCTTGCCTCATCACCGCCTCTGTAATTAGGGAAGTGCAACAATGACCCTGCCTGTTGTGCAGATATGAATCTCCCCCATGATATTATATCCCGGGCACTACACCACAAATACATCTCCCTTGTCCTTAAAGGTAAAGGGGGGTAAAGTACTTTATCGATAGCTCTAGGGTTGTAAAGTTAACCCTAGTTTGATACTCTAGCTATCTCTACACGTAACCCTTTAGACCAACTAGCTGACTTACTAGTGTATGGTCGATCATAAAGTTCGGTAACCCACGAGCACACACTGACACGGTTTCATACTATCGTTACCTTAAGCACATCTAAGTTTCCTTCTCTGGGGGGGTATCAATAATTACACCAACATGAAAGTATTCTTAGTGTAACAATCATGCAATTAAAAAGAACATGAAGAATAATCCAACATAATAATTACAAACACATAGAAATAGGTAGATCTAAGAAATTTACAGAAAAAACATTAATTCAGGAATATAAACACAACCCTAAAGTTAATTAATTACTCCCTAAGTATTGAACCCAAGTATTTCATTGGATTCAACACTTTTGGGCAAAGAAAAATAAAGAGAAGAAAGGAAAAGAAGTTAGAGAGAAGGAAGAGAATTTTCTCTCTCTAGCCTACTATTGAAGATGGAAAATGGACTTAAACTTAAAACCTAGTAGAGAAAAGTCCATTTACATAGTAGTAGCGAATAGGGCCTTGAAATAGGCCAAAAATGGCCTAAAATCCCTAGCAGCCGCAATTTGTGCGGCAAGCGAAAAATGGCACGGTCCGTGCTAGTGAGGGGAGTGTGGTACAGCATGGCCCATGCATCTTTGTGTTGGCGTAGGTCACACGACATACATGGGCCATGCAGCCTTGTGTCATGTGGGATGCATAAACCGGCCTTGGCCATCGGCTGGTGTCAGTGTTGAACTTCTAATTTGCCCGCCCCGTGTTGTTTGGCGGTACCCATCGGCTGTGAGGACTTCTTGCTCAGAAAATGTTGTGGCCCGTGCTATTTTTCACACCCTGTGGGCTGGTCTTCACTTTTGCAACTTGGAACGGAACGGACAGTGTTAAATGGAGTGGTGCGTGCCCACACTTAGCCATTTTGGAGTGATTTTTGAGCATGGATGATACGCCCTACACGAAAATGCACAACCCTTGTAAATTTGAACATGCCATGCTAGCCAATTCTGACGGACCGTGCATGGCTGAAGTTGGGCTCATGCACGATCTCGTGTCAGCCGGTTGGCCGGCTAGCTGGTTGGTACCATCTTTCATTCTTGACCTTATTGAACTTTAAATTCACCGTTTTTGGGGTCGATTCCATCTTATATACCACGATTTGGAGTCCATGGCTTTCAATTGACTACCTTCCTTGTGAATGACCTTCAAATATCTTCCACCCTCTTGGATGGACTTCTACAAAATGATGATGAAAGAATACTCATGAGAAACCTACTAATAATCTCAAAAAGGAAGTTATAGGTGCTTGAAAATACAATGTTTCCATTACATTTAATTAAGTCCATAAAACTCAGGATTTAGAAATGAAAACTAATAATGGTCATCCAAACCCTTTCTCGTGTAAACTTAACTAAAACTAATAATCAACCAAATAAAACATGATAATAAATGTGTCAAATGCATCGGTCAACGCATGCATAAAGGTGCACATCAATATTTTTGCTCCCATTCCTACTACTAGACAACCTACGGGGTAGATAGTGGAAAGACCAGGATCATCCACAAAGATGTTAGGAATCTAAAAGTTAACGATACACAACCCCAATCGGGTCGTCAATCCAATCATGTGTCAGTAATATCTAATGTTGCAAAATAGGTTTTTTATAAGGAGGGGGAATTATCTAACAACTACAAGCATACAAGAGCACAAGAGAGTAAACCTATATAAAACTAGCACTTGGGGAGTATTTGCGTAACATGAACGGTGTTATGTTTTGATCCTAGATTAAATCACATTAAGATATGTAAATATATCCTAGAGTTGATGACGTGTAGTATGGTCTATAGTCAAAACTTCCTCATACCTATCATGTAGGGGTGCATATGTAATCTTCTATCGGCACTACCTCCGTAATTAGGAGCGTGCAACAACGGCTTTGCCTACTGTGCAAATCTGAATCTCCCCATATGATTACGTCCCAGGAACTCCACTATGAATGCTTCTCTCCAGGCCTACGGAGGCAAAGAGACAGACACCTTATTAATTTCTCTAAGGTTGTGACTCACGCTAACCCTAGTTTACTACTAATGCTATCTCTATATGTAACCATTCAGGCTAATCTGACACATAAGACCCACACACACACACCCATACGGTTTCGGACTATAGTTATCCCAATCACATCTAAGTTTTT
>JAULKJ010109518.1:0-15409 GCA_032355405.1 Rubia balearica | reverse complement strand
GTCCATACAAGGAATGGTTTTCAACTTATGAGCAGATAGATGGGGGCAATGTTTCTATGGCCAACAGTGTTGTCTGCGAGGTGGTTGGAATTGGATCAATCGGGATACGGACTCATGATGGTACATTCTACATCTTGAACGAGGTTAGGCATGTTCCACTGATGATAAAGAATCTGGTATCATTGAGTCTCTTTGATAGTAAGGTTTTAGTTTCTAAGGCGAATGTGGAGTTATGAACATATATAGAGGTTCACAACTTGCTCTGAAAGGTATAAAGAATGGTACATTATATCTTCTACAAGGTCCCACTATGTCAGGTTTTGCTGCAATTGCATCGTCTGAAGTTTATAAAGAGGATATGACAATACTCTGGCATATGAGACTTGGCCATATCAGTGAAAAGGGGATGCAAATTATTTTTAAAAAGGTACCTTCTTCGTGGGCACATAATGCATAATCTAGAGTTTTGTTAGCATTGTGTGTTTGGAAAGCTTCATCGCAACAATTTTCCAAAGGGTGTCCATAGGACAAAGATTACACTTGATTATATCCATTCCAATTTTTGCGGTCCTTCCCAAGTTGAATCTATTGTAGGTCACAGGTATTTTGTGTCGATGATTGATGATTATTCAAGGATGACCTGGGTAATGATGATGAAACATAAGATTGAAGATTTCAATAATTTCAAGCAGTGGAAAACTTTGATGGAAAATCAATCTGGGAAGAAGATCGAGAGGCTGCGAACTGATAATGGTCTGGAATTTTGTTTGTCTGAGTTTAATGAATTCTGCAAGAATAAAGGAATTTCTTTCCATCATACTGTCAGAGATACTCCACAACAGAATGGGGTAGCAGAATGAATGAATAAGTCGTTGTTGGAATGAGCGAGGTGTGTGCCCTCTAATGCTGGATCAGTAAAAAAATTGGTGGAAGCTATAAGTACAACATGTTATCTTATTAACCTTGGACCACATATAGGTATTGGCTATAAAACACCTTATGAGGTGTGGTTTGGCAAGCCCGCTGATTATTCTTTGTTAAGATTTTTCGGTTCTACAGTTTACTATCATGTAAATGAGGGTAAATTGGAACTTAGATCTAAAAAGGGTACATTTGTGGGTTTTTGGAATGGAGTTAAAGGCTATAGAATCTAGTCACCCTCTGAAAGTCAAATTATAATTAGCAGGAGTGTAGTTTTGGATGAACATTCTATGCTTAACTTCACTGTGAAGTTCATTGTGATGCCAGCTAGTAGTGATGTTGATGAACAGGTGGAGTTGCAAGTCACTCAACATGAGAGTGAATCACAGCACCAAGGTGGACAAGATCAACATGTAGCTCCAAATATGTCAGAGTCTCTAAGCTCTCAAGTGCATCAGCAAAGCATAGCAACAGATAGAGCTCGAAGAGTTGGAGTTGGTCCTCCAAGGAGGTATGGTTTTGAAGATATGATTGCTCATGCACTGCAAGTTACTGAAGAGGTGGACTTGCATGAGCCATCCACCTCCAGTGAAGCTGTTTCAGGTAGTGAGTCTGCTCAATGTCTCGCTACAATGAGAGATGAGATGGAGTCACTGGATAGAAATAAGACTTGAGAGCTAGTTAAACGTCCTAAGGAGAGGAAGTTGTCACTTGTAAGTGGGTCTTCCAGAAGAAGGAAATAATCTCACATGTTGAGGGGATCATCTATAAAGCTCATGTTTTTACAAGAGGGTTCACACAAAGGGAAGAGGTTGACTATAATGAGATGTTCGCACCCGTGGTAAGACATACTTTAATTAGGGTACTACTTGTAATAGTTGCACATCAGAATCTCAAACTCGAGCAACTAGCTAGATTTAAAAATAACTTTCTTACATGGGAAGCTGGAAGAAGAGATTTATATGACTAAACCAGATGGGTTCCAAGTTCTTGGTAAGGAAGATTTTGTTTGTAGGCTGAAGAAGTCCTTGTATGGACTAAAGCAGTCACCTAGGAAGTGGTACAAAAATTTTGATAGTTATATGATTCAATTGGGATACAACTGGAGTTTGTATGATTGTTGTGTGTATCACTACAAACTGGACGATATTTTTATCCGGTCCTGTATGTAGATGATATGCTCATAGCTGCAAAGTCTAAGTTTGATATTCAAAAGCTGAAGGGACTTCTTAGTGTTGAGTTTAAGATGAAATATTTGGGTGCTGAGCAAAAGATTCCAGGGATGGCAATTTGTAGGGAAAGAAAACAGAGGAAGCTTTTCTTATCACAGAAAGGTTACATTTAAAAGATATTGTCAAGGTTTGGCATGTCATCAGCTAAACCTATAAATACTCCCAGAAGTAGAGAAGGACTGCATGTCTCGAGTCCCATATGCTAGTGTTGTATGAAGCTTGATGCATGCTATAGTTTGCACTACAACTGATCTTGCACATGTTGTTAGTGTTGTTAGTAGATTCATGAGGGAACCTGAGAAAGAATACTAGCAAGATGTGAAGAGGATTTTTCGTTACCTTAGAGGTACATCCGATGTTGGTCTCATTTATGGGGGTGATACTCAGTGTTCAGTTGCTGGTTATTCAGATTTTGATTGTGCTGGAGATGTTGACAGTAGGAGATCCATGACTAGTTATGTATTCACTCCAGGTGGTTCTACTATTAGTTGAAAATCAACTTTGCAAGCTACAGTAACTTTGTCTATCACAGAGGTAGAGTATATGGCGTTAACATAAGCTGCTAAAGAGGGAATATAGCTGAAATGGCTAGTTAGTTATCTTGGTTTACATCACGATTATGCAATTGTATATTGTGATAGCTTGAGCTCAATATGTTTGACCAAGGATCAAGTCCATTATGAGAAGACTAAGCATATAAATGTGAGATATCGTTTCCAAAGAAGTGAAAAAAGGATTAAAGTGATGAATGTAGATGCATATGATAATCATGCTGATATGTTCACCAAACCAGTTCCTCATGGAAAGTTCAAACATTGTCTTTACTTGCTAATTGTTCTAAGCTGTTAATTTGAACCCTGAGGGGCATTCTGGGGCAGGAAGATTCAAGGTACATAAGGCAAGTTTTATTGCATCTGATACCATATGATATCTGCCATCGGTTAGTGTTCTGTGAGAGAGGATTCAAGTCAAGGTGGAGATTGTTAGAGTTTGACTTGAATCTGAATCCTTTTCTGTTTTGGATTTATTATTTGGTAATTCCAATTCTATTTAGGATTAGGGTTAGGACAGTCCTATTCCATTCTTGTTTAGAATTCTGTAGTTTGGGAGATCTATATAAACTTTCATCCGGGTCTGTTTGTGATGTGTGTGAGATTTAAGACATTTGTTATTGTCTGAGAAATCTCCCTTCTGAGTCTTTTAATAAAACATGTTTCCATTTTGTGGATGTATCTAACATATTGTTAGTGAACCACGTAAAATTCTATGCGTTCTTCTTTAATTCTTTGTTCTAATTTTCACCCGTCATAACAGTTGTATTAGATTTTATATGTAATAGTGTCATATAGGAGGAATGAATGGAATATGGAATAAAACTACTAACTATACTATAGATTCTATTAAAATAAAATAAAATATATTATTTAATCCATTGTTACTGATTAATATTGAAAGCTTAATTTTATATTAGTAAATTATTGAATTTTTCCATAAATTTATAATTTTTAATCTATGTACAACAATAATTTTAAAATGTACCCTCCCTCCGTCCAAGCCAAATTTGCACAGAATGTTTTTCACAGTCTCCAATAAATATGTTTGACTGTAAATATGTGTAGCTACAAACGGTAATGACACATAAAAATTTGATATTTAGAAACGACATGTTACGAGGAATCTAACCATATCTCATACGATAAAATTATTTTTCACATATGTATTTAAATATGTGGTCAAAGTTTCATTACTTTGACTAAAAAAATTCTTTGCAGATTTTATTGGGACGGAGGGAGTAACGTATTTGCATCAGCGCGTCACAAATGTTTCATATATTCGTACAATTAATAGAAAAAGAAATTATATTTCATAAAATAAAATTGTTATGATTCGAAGGCTAATTTAATTTAATAATATTAAATATTGAATATGAATGTGTATCATCACGTGTATAGAGCAAAGAAGGGCCAAAATAAATCTCTTTTAAACTGGCATATTGGCTGGGTTCTTTAATTGAAGATGGCGACGCTTCTGGTGCTGGTGCAACTGACCTCATCTCATAACTTCTGCAAATGGGAAGAATATTGTTTTCCCTTAACATTAAAAAACAAAGAAGATTTTTCCCTCAACATTAAAAAACAAAGTCAATTTGGACATATATATTACAATGCATGTGCAATATTACCTTAAATCATCAGGTCCTAAAAGAATTTTAGATTGAGACCCTTTTCCTTATCATTTGGCATTTCCCCCTAAACAAGACAATAATTAACTCGCATATATAATTCCTTCATGTTACCCGTAATATCTTCGTATTTTAAATGACAGTCAAGGTAAAATTATAGTACGTGTAAAGGTGTCACTGCAAGAAAAATGACTAATTACTTCTTACAAAATTTTGGGCCGGGGAGGGGGGAGATTGTGGTTGGCCCCAAAAGAGGAAGGTGCTAGGGTTTAGTTTAGTTCAGAGAGTGAAGGGGGAGCATAGAGAGAGGCCTAGCAATGTGAACTTAATAAGGAATTAGTAACTATAATGTGTAGTTTATTGTAAAGATAAGGTAATCCAAACCATGCATGCTATATATTGCTACAAATGATTTTTTAAGGTAAATTACCATTGATTAATGAGTTTCCTATTTTTTTCCAGTAATTTTATCCGAAGCCAATCCGGGTTGAATGAATATTCAAGTTGGCAAGTCACTATCCTTTTTGCTTGCCTCTTCTGCCTCCAAATTTGCCTTTTGGCGAAGCCGAGTCCAAAAATGTACTTGTGAAGTGGTTAAGACATGTAGTAGTCCTTTAGTCCTTAGTTTGCAATAGAACTGTATACTCCCATCATACCCCGTCAAAAATTATTAGAAAATTAATGTTATGAAAATTCATACTCTCTCCGTCCTAGCTTAAATTGGTTATTTCACTTTATGTCACTATTCAGTGTCTAATTTTGAACACATATTTGAATAGATATATAAACAATAAATAATCATATATGATATTGTTGAATTCGTCATAACAAGTAGTTTCCAAATATTAATTTTTATTTGCCGTTGATGTACATATTAACGGTCAAACATGTTTCTTAAATAACGTAATAATGATTGTTGTGCAATTTAAGATGGGACGGAGGGAGTTTATATATTTAGACCAATCTAACACTATGCACGCGATAATATTCTTATTTATATATTAATAAATTTTATAATTTAGTAGTTAATTTTGACTAAATGAATAATACAATTACAGTTAACACTACTACAAACTAAGGTTAATGTAGCACTTTCCTTGCAATGCTTATTTAGAATGTACAATAATTTATAAAGTGTTACTTAAATTTTTGAAAACTGTACATAAATATTGAAAAGTGTTACCTAAATTTTAAAAATTGTTACGTTAGGTCTAATGTAACATCGCCTAATTAAGGTAATACTTGTAAAAGTGTTACTTTAGGTGCTAACGTAACACTTTGAACCTATTTTAACACTTTTACAAGTATTACCTTAGGTGATGTTACATTAAATATAATGTAACACTTTTTAAAATTTAGGAGTAACACTTTTTAATATTTATGTAATACTTTTTAAAAGTTTAAGTAACATTTTATAACCTATTATAACATTTTAAATAAGTGTTGCTAAGACAGTATTACGATAGCTCCAATTTGTAGTTGTGTAACGTTGGAGACAGACAGAGTATGCGATGTGGAAAAGCACTTAAAGTGATAGCATATGCACCAAAAGACATCAGACAAACAGCTGTACTAAATGAAAACAACCAATCCCAAACTGTTCACGTCAGATTATCATTTTAAGCACAATTCGACAAGTGGTTCACCTGTTAACTTCAAGCCCCATATAATAATCATATGGTCCCTCTTTCCCGTTCCTTAATCACTGCATGAATGAATTTTGATACTGCAGCATATATGATGATTAGAAGTGGATTGCTTTTGAGTTTGATTATCAAAATTGATATTTCTTTAATATAAATTATAGTGATATAAATAATAACGTTCACTCAAAAAACCAATATTTCATTCAGAGAGCTAGAAGCCTAGAATCAATTAAACTCACTACAAATGACCCACTAGTGATATTTTATGATAAAATATGTGAGATTCACAAGTGTCACTAAAATCATTTGTGACACTTTATTTATTGTTCGTATCACAAAATTAAATGGCAAAATTTTGGGAAAGACCGTCTTTCCATAAGGTTATGGAAAGACGTGATTTAATTTGAATAATAAAAGGTTTGAGGTCTTAGTTGCAATATTAAAATTTTATTATGCAACATGTAGTACTTATAAAGTTTATAACCCGATACATTCAACCCAAAATTTTTATCTTCATTTCTTCTAATTTATAATTTAAACCTTGGTCTTTCCATGACTTATGGAAAGACCGTCTTTCAAAAAACGGACTCTAATTAAAAACACACAGTTAAGATCATAAAGCCTTTAAGGCGCATTCACGCTTATCCGTATCCATCTACCCAGAATATTTAGAATCCCACACATTTATTTGTAGGTTAAGAAAAAGTTGCGATGAATCCCCGCAACTTTTTATATTCTTTGAACTAGCACTACGCTTTATTTCATTTTCATTCCTTTTGAATAGTGACTCCTCTCTATATCTCTTGAGTACATTTTCATGACAAAAGTATATATGATGAGTCATTTTCCGATATATACTTCTCCCCGTCCCACTATAAATTGTTTAATTACTTTTTAAGAGTCAAACTTGACAGTAAATATAAGTTAACCTACATATAATAAAAATATCATGTGAGATATTGTTATATTCATTTTATGCGGCATTATTATTGACAACTAGAGATATTTACGGTCAACATGCTCATTGAAAGTCGTAGAAAAGTAAATAAACAATTTATAGCGGGACAGGGGGAGTATTCGTTATTTGTCTTCTCAATTTTGCAAGGCTGGCATACTAATTCCAAAGAGTACCCAGAGAATCAACGTTCCGGAGACTTAATTCCAAAGGCAAAAGCAGTAAAATCTTTTTTAAAGGTGTGGAATCTAGAAAATTACAAAATAAAGAGTACTCCAATTTTATTATAATTGGGGGGGGGGGGAGGGGTAATAACTTGAACTTGAATTGGAAATGCATGAATATCAAATATTTGAGGGCGAACTACTTTTGCCTCTTGAGCTCTCGTTGTGCATTTCCAACATGCTGCTTTATCAAATATGAAATGAAATGAAGAAGTAATGAAAGAAATCGTTTCCTCAAAAAAAAAATGAAGAAGTAAAAGGTTAAAAAGGGCACAATTAACTAAAAGTATGTAGTAAATGTATTTTGCCAAAATTTTCAACACGTTGATACTACCCGTCCCAGTAAAAATGATATATTTTGACTTTTGAAATTCAAACTAAACCAACTCAACAATTAAATTCTATTATTATACATGCAATACTGTTATTATGTTACATGTTATTGGATTCATCAGAACATATATTTTTAAATTATTTTTTTCCAATTTTTATACACATAAATTAAGATTTTAATAGTTGCAAAATAAATCAGTTGACTTTCAAAAGTCAGAATGTGATTTTCGCTAAGACGCATATTACAATATGACTTAGCAGAATTTTTTTAATCTTGGGAATATGTATGTGGGAAGGTGAGAGTCAAATAAAAAATTAACAAGTGTTATTTAAAATTAAATTCATCCTTATTTCTCTCCACTAATTTGTAGGTTGAATTTGACACGGGTCAAATTTTGATTTGTCACTCAACTCCCCACGTACAAATTCCCATAAAAAAAATTTCCGATGGCCTAGATATTACGTAAACTAGGTCTAAAGGATGGAATGACGATGTAATGAGCTAAAGAAAGTTGACTTCAATACTCCCTCTGTCCCATCTTAAATCTGACTTTTTACGGTTAACTTAAAAAATATTTGATTATTAATATCTTTAATTATGTACAATTAAAATTATAAAAAATTAATAATATGAAAATATACATTAAGACGAATTTAATACTATGACACATGATAATATCCTTACTTATATCAATAGATTTTTATAGTTTAAATTAATTTTAACTAAATAAATAGTACAAGTGAAGGTTAAGTGGAGAGTGGAGACAGAGGAAATATTTTATGTACTCGTAATGTTGTTGATACACGAACACGATACATGCGGAAGTGGAACCAGGACCAAGGTTAGGCAATCAATGTACTCCCTCCATCCCAACCGTTTTTGCACTTTGCACTCTTACTTTTTAATATTATTGTTCATTAAAGTTTAATCGTATATTTGAATAAATATATAAACAACAATATTATCGTATATGATATTGTTTAATTCATCGTAACAAGTAATTTTTAAATATTAATTTTTTATTTACCTTTATTATACGTAGGTAAAGATATCAACGATAAAACATATTTCTTGAATAGCGTGATAATTCTCTCTCCACAGAAATAGTTGAGATATATCAACATGTTATAGAAAGTTCTTTTGACTCTTTTTATTATTTTTTTCTTGATCGGAAAATCAACATAGTGATGTATTGTCTTTTTTCAATATTTTTTTTCTATCATAGTGATGTATTGTCTTTTTTTTTTAAAAGCATAATATCATTTTATGTCTTGTTCGTATTGTTCTCCCATTATTAGAAAGTATGAGTAGTGGGGAATTTAGGAATTTAGTGGCAACAGTACCTTTTGTCCGGTGGAGATGCAGTGAGTGGCGACTTATACCATCGTTATCCACAAGTAAACCCAACCTACGTTTTTACTATTTTTAATTATATCTCTCGTATTCATATTAGCAATTTGCTATACAACCAAATCTTTTTTTCCCACATTTTATCAGCAACCTAACCCAACCCAACTTCTTAACTTATTTTACTATTATTTTTCAAATTCTATCTTTTATATTATGACATTTATGATTAAATATAGTTACTAACATATAATAAATATAATTAAAATTACAAAATAACAACATTAAAATGAGAAATTTTAAAACTAAAATTTTAAAAATATATATCGAAGTACGAAATGAAAATGTGAGAATACAAACAAATTTTTTAAAATTTAAAATAAATTAGATAAGATCGAAACTACAAACTTAATCCTCAAACTTTGAGATCACCAAGAAGTTCTTAATCAAGTTCATAATTACGAAGAAAATTTGTGAATAATTACAAGCAATAAACAAATATTAATAGAATAAAAATTAAATGAAATAGTATGAATTTTATCATATTTAATATGATAAAATTATACTCTATTTATTGAGAAAAATATTTTATGAACATTACAATATTGCTTCAAAAATATTAAATAAAATAAAGTATTATATTTTTGCAAAAAATAATTCAACTAACTTAACTCTTTATATAAAAATAAAAAGTATAAACTAGAAGCCTACATCAAATAAATATACAACACGTGTCATTAACCAACAAAACCCATAAATGAAGGAAATCTGAAACTTGTCCGTGCTCGTAAGGGAATGAAAATTTTCTTTTTCCCTTTTCAATTTTACAATGGCCATGTCAGCAACCCAATGTTTGGGGTTGCTGATAAACATGATCTTAATGGCTTGGTATTGAGAAAGAGTGATTGACGACTGTGGAATATGGCGATGTTACTTTTTCAGTTTTTCTTTTTCCAACTCCATACAGTGTACAAAGGCTCGAGTTGGGTTTAATTTTAGTACATTTCAACACTAATAAACTAAACTCATCACCAATAAAATAAATTTAACATCAATAAACTCAACACTGAAAGATAAAAAATATTTGGGTTCTCGACAATCACTAGTTGAGTAATAAGTATAAAAGTAAAATATGTTATGAGTATAACATCATTTTAGGAGTCATTCTTTTCATTTTTTTGAAAAAAAATAAATGACTGATAAATTAAATCCACCTCCAATAAACTCAATTTAGCACCAATAAATAAATAAACAAATGACTTTTGTGGCCCCTCAACTATCACCATCGTCCACATTTGATCCCCCCTTGGAACATTTTTGGCCCCTAAAATTACAAAACAACTTAACCGTGGTCCCTCCGTCACGTTAGTCCGTTAAACTAGATTTTCAATGTTGATTTTAATGGGAAAAAAGACATTTCCCTTTTCCTTTTCCCCTTCCCCCTCTCCCTCTGCCGCCACCCTCCACCATCAGGAACCGCCCTCCACTATCGAAACCACCTCCACCACCTGAAACCTGCTACCCCTAAAGCTCGCCACCCTTGAACCCTCCACCCGAGCGACGAAGATGGGATGCACGCGAGAATCTAGCTCCTATCATTGGGACATTGATTGTTTCCGATTTTGATGAATACTTAGGGTTCACCGAGTCGCCATCATCCCGGAGCCGAGTCACGTCGAATGACTTGGTCCTTTGCTCCATGAGCGTTTTGACTCAGTCCCCCGCTCCATGGGCGCGATCGAGGACAGAGAAGACCTACTTGTCGTCGGTGAACGGCGTCCACTTCAGCACCGTGGTGGTCAATTTGTGGAGACATACTTGTTGCCACTACGGCGTCCACTCCAGGCCAGACGAGTTCCCTGACAACAGGAAGATTGTGCAAACCAAAATTCGACTCCGACGACGATTGTGCGAACCTGAATCCAACTCCGACGGGATTCATCTCCTGCTGGAACTGGGGACTGGGTTGTAATTATTAGGGGGGCTAGGTTGTAATTTAGAAACTTAGGGTTTGGGTTTGTAAATAAAAAAGGTGAAAAGTTAATTTTACCCTCAACTAATGGAGGAAACTGTAAAGTTTATAGAG
This sequence comes from Rubia balearica, assembly GCA_032355405.1. Lineage (NCBI taxonomy): Eukaryota > Viridiplantae > Streptophyta > Magnoliopsida > Gentianales > Rubiaceae > Rubia > Rubia balearica. Next base: position 4,482 of record JAULKJ010109518.1, on the reverse strand, counting down.
TGACCTGACAGATGGGCCATGATTAAGTTTTTCGTAAGTTGTGGGGTCAAAAGTGGAAAAAAAATTAGGGGTCAAAGGTGGACGATGGTAATAGTTGAGGGGCCACATAAGTCATTTGCTAAATTAAATTCAACACCATTAAACTAAACTCTGCACCAATATATTAATTTCAACACCAATAAATTAAAGTTGGCACCAAATAAACCCTACTGAAAGTCTATAAACTTAGGGGCACCAATAATGTATCCAGTAGAACATTAATATTTTATCCAGTAAAACATTAATATAATTTGCCATATATCTAAGCTACAAATAAAACAAAAATAAAATAACGTGGTACCTGTTAATTAAACTTTCCTTTTTGTGAATTTTGACAATCTGTTAAGTGCGCGCGCACATAGAGGTTGATGGGTATGTATATGGCTGCAAATGGCACCGACCGGCGATGTCTGTTGATGAATGCCTTGTGTAGATGACTCAGAACCACCGCAAAAATGCATGCGGACAATCCACAAACAATAATGTTTTGGACCATTTCATTTGCTCCGCATGCATTCCTCTCTTTGCTCCGGTGGGTCACCTGAATTGATCGACACCATTGCCAAATTTGTAACTTTCTCATCATTTGCTTTAATTTGATCGTGTGGATTGTTAAGATTATCGCTGGGAATTGATTTTTCTAACTTTAAGAAAATCAAACCAATATAGATGGGATTTGGAGGGTGTCCTTCCATTTTCATTTAGATCATATGTTGCCAAATAATTGGCTTACATTGCCCGAAAGCTTACATCGATTTGCCCGTAGGTTTACATTCTTTGCATCATAAAAGCGCTAAAAATCAAATTTGTAATATTTATGTATAAACAAATAGTAATAGAAAGGGGTGCATTCTAAGATAAATGGTCAAATACTGAGTACATATCCAAATAGTTTGGATTGAACCACTAGTAGCTGATCACAGTATTCAAATGTCAGTCATCTTCTCCCAATTTTTGAAAACATTGTACTACTGAATCTAAAGGAACCAAAATAAAAGTGAATAGCTCTAGAAGTGAAAGATCTGGTTCACCTCCTTTAAATTAAAGTCTTTTATAGAATGTCGGAATGACCCCGGTCATTTTGATTCCTAAAAATCTTTTGTAAATGTTAGTGAACTCAGTAGAAATTACGAAAGTCTCTAACACGACACAAGCTGGTCGATCAAGGATTTTTCAACTTGCTCGGTCTACAAATCTAGTCTGTAAACTATAATTGGCCTCGCCAACGGTAAGCTGTTATAACTACCTTGACTCGTATTTCTTCTATGCCAACATATAGACTAGACCCGTTCAGAAGCTAACTAAGTGTAACCAGGCAAAAGAAACCTTCGGAAAAATCTAAGGTTGGTAGAGAAAAATCACGACTAAATATTCTAGCAAAAAAGATCTAGTTTGATCCACTACCCCAGTAATTATGAAAAAAAGAAAAATATTTAAAAAGTTAAAATCCTCCCACCTGAAAAAAGAAATTAATAAGTACATAAAAATGGAGAATTACCCCTCGTAACCTTACTATCGCCGGAGTAAGAATCGGTTGTTAGCTGAACCGATTTAGACTGTTCGTCCTGAGTCAAACCATTTTGACTCGTTTCCGAGTTGAAAAGACCTGGTCTTCGAGATGATCCGAGTTGACCCAAGTGAATCTGAGTTGGTCGGCTCAGATCCGAGCAGACTCCAGAAATAAACGTGGATGTGACCAAGTAGTCTCAAAAAGTTAAAGAAACGGATGCTCCTCCCAACATCTCACTGCCGCAGGATCGATCGTCGGTTGCCCATCTCTGGTTGTGGAATGCTGGATAATTATCGTCATCGTAGGAGTTGTCAGCCACCATAGAATGCCACCTGTCTCTGCCGCCACAGAGACGCCAGTGGAATGGCGGATATGACAGGGGAGTTGAAAACTTCGGTGAAATCCATCCACTGTCACTGAGCCCGTCACTAAGCTGAAATGGTGATAGCTCTTGTCTCAGGCATCGTCAGGGACTTCGTTGGTGTAAGGGATATAGCCACCTCAAGGACACCATCGCCTTAGGGCCACAACGCCGCCACTGGTCGATGTCATCGGTCAAACCACGGAGATTCCAAACGGAGAATTGAGTTTTGTCTATTTTTAGATTCGACGAAAAAACAAACTTTGGGATACCAAGGATATTGGGGTAGGGGTGATGGGGTGGAGGTGACCGCCAGAGTAAACTGTTTCTGGCGGCGACGACCCCTCCAATGTTGTTCTAGAGTTTGTAAAATGTTAGAGAGATGGGAGAGTAAAGTTTTGATTGAGGGGATGTTATTTTCACTAGTGGAGAGCCTTTGATTAAAGGCAACGGTCAAAGGCTGTTCCTAAGAAACCACCTTTGATTGAGACCCAAGGGAGGTTCCGAGTTTAGAATTTTTGAGACCCAAGGGAGGTTCCGAGTTCAGAATTTTCTCCCAAGTCACCCAAAAAATATATTTAAAGGCACTTTTGAATTGATCAAAGGCGGTTCTTAAAGAACCACCTTTAATGGTTATCAATTATAGACGGTTTATTAAAGAAATGTCTTTAATGAGGTGTCTTTATTAGCCAAATAAATAAAGCTAGTTGCTAGGGTTTCCTTCTTGACTTTATTTTTTTTCTAAGACATGAACTCATTTCTTTTTTCCTCACTTAACTCTCCATAGCCCCCCCCCCCCTTTATTTTTTCTTCCCCCGTAACGAAGTAAACCCCACCGGCCGTCGCTCTCCCCTCCACTACCCACCCTCCATTGCTCTCTTGCCTCTGCCTCCTGACTCTTCATCCTCTCTCCGCCGGGCCGCGCCACTCCCTCTCCTTTCTCCATCCAGAACCTCCGGTGCCACCCCCTTTCTCTCCTCCACCCAGAAACTCCATCGGGACCCGAAGTCCTCCTCCCTCCGCCGAGCCACGTCCCCCTTATCCACCTAGTAGTAATCAACTGTTATCCACTGCCGGGAAACCGCTCTAACATGTCTCCTCCGCAGCTCTAACACGTCTCCTCCGCCAGCGTAGATATGTAAACTTGTTTAGTCACCTTAATGTATTAGATCAGGTTCATTTTAGTGTATTAGGTCTGTTATTATGTTATTACATTGTTTAGTCACTTTAGTGTATTAGATTTGTATGTTTCTTGTTTAGATTGATCTGCTACCACGTTTATCTTTTTTTGTCAGATCCGGTTAATTTGCTTGCTACCGGAAACCTAGGTTTCCGGAAGCCTTTTTTGAACCTCGGAAATAGATTCCGAATTCGGAACCTATTTCAGACCCTAATAGAAGGCGATTTTCAAACCGCCTTTGATCGAATCGATTAAAGTCAGGACTAGAAAAGGCATTTGAAAAGTGTTTTCTCTGATCCAATAAAAATGCCTTTAATTGGCCTTCTATTCACTAGTATTTCTCTAACTTAAGCATATTTTAAACCAGTTTCATTTTATTTTATTTGTTTTATTTTAGTTTAGTTCAATTTAATAAAATTTAGTTTAATATTTATTAGGTCGTGTTGTTTTCAAGTTATCTTCACTCAACTTAGTTCGTTCAATAAATATAAATGTAATAAATGAATTTAAATATAAATTTAGTTTAGTTTTAATTTATTTTTCAGTACACTTTTTTTAAAATTTAGTTTGAATCAATTCATTTTAGTTCAACATAAAGTAAACAAAGTTAATATGTTCTTACTATTATTCTCCTTTTAAATTTTAATTCAATTCATTTTATTTCAATTCAACTGAATTCATCTCACATTTGATTAGATAAAAGAAAACAAAGCCATAAAAACTTTAGAGTAAAGATATTCACGTTAAAAAATTATAATGAATGATGTGTCATGGATGAAAAAACTAAATGTATACCAATTTCCCAGTTAATAATCGTGCATGTGAAAAATAAACTCTCATCTTCTAATACGTATCAAAGTATAAATGTATACCAATTTCCCAGTAAATAATCGTGCATTTGAAAAATAAACTCTCATCTTCTAATACGTATCAAAGTTATAGTACAAAGTTATAGTACAAAGTGTACTTTAATTAGTGATACGATATTACCTGAAGTATGTTCCCCATACAAGATTTCACTTAATCTATAATTTTCCTTTTTTTCCTTGAGTTAAATGCTAAAATGACCATAATTTTAGTATGAAAGTATCAATATAATCCTGCAATTTCAGAATGTGCCAAAATAACCTTTGATTTCGCTGACTTTTAAATCAGTGCCTTTTGGGCTGGGTTTTAATGAAAAGACTATTTTGCCTTTACATTAAGAAATGAAAAATGTAAAAGAGTAAAACCCTTATCTTCACCCTTTCTTTATCATGTTTTTTCTCACACTGCTGGTTGGCTGATTCATTGATTCAACGAGTTGGAATGACTGTGAGGTGGGGCTGAGTGGGAAGAGCGAGGAGGAGGGCGGAGGCGGTAGGGGAAGGGAGAGGGTGGTGGGGGAGGGGA
>JAULKJ010109311.1:0-15411 GCA_032355405.1 Rubia balearica | reverse complement strand
TCTTGTTAGGTGGAACGAGTCGTGCTAGCGAACCCTGGCACAGGTTGTGCTAGGTGTGTCAGCATGATGCTAGTTTCTTCGTGCCCTCGGCCGGTTGATAATGTCTTCCATTTTTTTACTCTTTTAAACTCCAACTTTGCCTTTTTTGGCTCAATTCCTTCTATTTCCACACATTTTGGTCTGTGTACTTCTATCTACTCCCATCCTCACGAATGACCTTCAATATCTTCTACAATTCTTGCGAATGACTTTCAAATATCTTCTATCACTCTCGCAGATGGCCTTCTACAAAATAATGTCAAAATACTCATGCACAACCTACTAGTAAGATCACAAATGAGAATCTAGGTGTTCTTGAATACAAAGTGTCCATTGGATTCTATTAAGTCTACAAAACTTGGAATTTAGCTAAGAAAACCAATTATATGTGGTCATCTAAACCCGTTTTCATGTAAACCTAACTAAAACAAGCAATAAACCAAACAAAACAAAACATATTTTAAAATATGTAAAAGACATTGGTGAATGAATGCAAAAAGGTGCACATCAATTCCCCCACACTTAAACCTTTGCTCACCTCCAAGTAAACAAAATGAAAAAAGATCCAAGAGGAATGTAACATGCAAAGATAAGTTAAACAGAACATTCAACTTATTCCTAAGCTACCATAGTTCCCCAAAATATTGTAAGAATATCACAATTCTCACTTTCCCTGAAGATGCTAAAATAACCTATGCACAAAAAATCCATCCAAGAAAAAGGTAAAGTATACTGATATTTTCTGAACTAGCTTCCTCCACCAAAAAAGCCACCAAAGAAATCCAAGAGATGTTTCCGAACAAACCTCCAAAGATAGCCAAAAGATGTTCAATTTAGTTTCCAATTTTTCTCAATCTCTCTCATTTTTCCTAGGAGCCCTTTTGGGTTTTCATCCTAGCAATCACAGATGTTGAGCTTCCATCTCACCTTTTTCACATGGCCCCTCATAGCCTCTCATTTTTACTTGGGACTTTTGACCTATCCGGGCTTTCTTCCCATTTTTGCCTAAGTTGTTCTTTTGGGTTTCCAACTTAGCCCGGTATATAAGTCTTTCAATTTTTTTAAAAAAATCTTTTGTGTAGAACAAAATGCCCCAAATATAGGCTTCATACAACATGAAGATAAAGAAAAACATAAAATTATACCACCAAAAATTTCTTCCCAAAACATCCCCGAAAATAAAATACAAGGAGGTTCCCTCACACCCAAAAACAAGTAAACAACCAAGAGTTCGAAATCCAGACGAGGGAAAGAACAAAAACAAAGGGGGAAAATAGTCATCATCTAAAAGCATCCAAATTATAGGCTAGAGAAAAATAAGCAGATGGGATGCCACCATGATATTGTTCCAACCCCTCCCCCACTCTTAGTTCATGAATTTTCCCCAATGCATGTGACTAAGGTGAAAAGAAATGTTGGTAGCACCAAATAGTACTTAATTCCATCTACAATGTCGGGCTCCTTGCCCTTGCCCATGTGGATCCTGGTGATGGTACCCATCTTCAATGTTGGATGCTCTCATGCCATCATGCAGTGCCTCCATGTCCTCCCTCAATTGATGAAGATGATCATCAACTCTATCAAACCTCACGGGAGTTCCTACTCGTGGTAGTAAAGCTGAGTGCCAAGCGGATATATCCTACCCAACTCCAAAGATTGTATCACCCCATGACTGCATCCACTCTGGATTCTATCCATGTGGCTGTGTCCACATATGGTACGAAGATGCTAAATGGTAACCCTGAAAGCCATGTTTATAGAAGGGGCTGAACTGAGGATGAAGTGAGAATGATACCACAAATGAGCCTTGTGCTGAGAAGGTATAGAAAGATTGAGGTGGTGCCGGTTGGGAGTTTGAGGGCCTCAAAACTGATGTGTCTGCTGACTTTACAAAATCATTGTAATGGTAGGAGACACTGCTCCTACAAGAATCACCACCACCATGCCCGTAGAATAATAGAACTCATCCTGCACGTGATTTATCCTCTAGAATGGTGGTGGAACTATAAATATCAGCTCAAGTGTGAGCTTTTGTGGGTTGTGGGCTATAGTCTTCTCAAACACTTGTGGTGGCACGAACTGCGGGAACTCTGGTGGCGCCACAAGCTGGTGGTCGGTAGAGAGGGAGTGTGAGGGCTTCTCCAGAATCTGGCTATCCTCCTACTTCTCATCATCCTTCTTCTCATAATGAACACCCAATACCACTGGTGAGTTCCCATCAAGATGCTTAATATGACACATTTGGGTTATCCCGCATCTCACCAGTCACAGGAAAGGAAAAATGAGTAACCGTGAGTGATAACATGCCCATATAGCTATCTTAATTTTCCGATGCTTGGAGAGGTCAATTCAATGGGTAATAAACTCATTTACTAGATCAAGACAAGCTTTTCCAATTCAGATAGACCAAAGTATCATGCAGTCTCTCTCAATATAGGTCGATGCCTCCCCGTGGCATTGACCACCACACTCAGAAGTCTAGCCACATACCTAGTGTTGGATTCACTATGTTGTTATTCTTGATCTCCTTCCCCCATGGTCGTTGGGTGATGGTGGAACAGAATGTGCGGACATCAAAACTTGCATGATTCTCATTATACCCCTTCATCTGCTTGTAATACTTCCACCTAAAAACTTGAGCAGATCCGAATGACTCATGGAATGAGCCATATCCCCCAGATGAAATCTAACAATTTTCCCTCTAAACTTTTTGGTATCCCTCAAGACAGTGGATAAATAGTTTAGGGTGCATCTAGTGTAATTTGGGGCCACCACCTTAGTAAACCCATTCAGCCAAATCCTCCTATGGAGCATTCAGACTAGTTTGTATAGTTTGAGTTCCTTGATGGTTCTCTCATCTAAAATTTGTGTGTCCTGGATGGGGCGCCCAACAAGATAGTCCCACCGCTCTTGATGCTCCATGCGGATTGTAGTAAACCCCATGAAAGGTACACTAGACTCCTCTCTAGGTCTACGAGGCATGATGAATAATATAGCACAAAAACAGCACCAACTACAATAATAATATCAACTCTCTACCAGATACCCCAAACTCAAAAAGAATACACCCAAAATGGTTTAATTAAATTCACTAAAAGCCCAAATCTTAAAAATCTCAAACATGCAAGCACCCAAATATTCCAAGAAATTCACTAATCCAAATTTTTCAAAGAGCAAATCGGTCAAGTAGAGATTGGTGTCAAAATATTATGAAATTATGGTTGAGAAGTGTTCATGACTCTTCCTGGACCAATATGCAGCAATCTACAACAAGCATAATAGACCAAAAATTGAGTTCTTGGGAGAAAACTCGAGTGAGAGGCAAACATATAATTTAAATTTCTGGGCAAAAGCTTAATGTTTTTGTAGGTAATAATCAATAGGTTTTTATGGGCTCAGAGAGATGAATAGTTTGGTACCAATTTGAGGTAAATATGATGAGAGTTGAGAAAGTTATGGAAAATTTTGGTTTTGGGAGAAGAAGTGTTAGGAATTTGAATTTTTAAAGTGGAGAAAAAATAGGGAGGTGAAGAACAAGGACTGGCACGATGGGTTTTATAGGAGGTCAGGTGATTTTTTATTTGGTTGGTAGGGTTCCAATGAGGACCCGAGGCCGACCTTGCAATGTCAAGTGGCACCTCGTGCCAGCTTGTGCCGACACACTCTCCTCCGTGCCATGCATGCGAATGGCTACTTGTCACCTCCCCAACTTTGTGCTGATGTGGCCTGGGATGGGCCTTGCCGTGACACGTCCGTGGTGGCATGCTCTTGCATGAGGCTGATTGGGATTTTCCCTTTCCAACTTTTTTCGTAAAATCCCTTCATCCTATTATGCAAAAACCAAGAATAGCACTATACCAGACAAATCTTAACGACTAGTAATTCCTATAAAACCAGCAAAAATAAAAAACATTCCCAAAAATGCAAAAGAAACTTATTTAAACCACTAACATAAAATAGAGAGCACTTTTCTTTAGCGTCGTACTCATGACTTATTATTTCATGTAATTTTTAAAACTAAGAAAAAAAGGTTTGTTGGGTCACTGAAATCACCATCCTTGACACCACCAACAACTACATTTTTGTGGATGGGTCTCCACATTACCTTCAGTTGGCCCCTCACCTTGGGAGAAACATACCAAACATATCCATCTTACACAATCGTAGATACATTTTTGAGAAGTTTGGGAGCAGGAAGAGGATTAGGAGTTGTTAATTCCATAACCTGCTTCCTTCTCCGCTACATGGTAGTGTTAGATATGGGAAAAAATCATCTTTAATCACACTAGAATAAACATGCTCATTAACAATTGCATCATCACAATGTTCATTCAAGCATGATATAACATGTAAGGTCTCTATATTGGGCAATACCTCATTATCATCAAGAATATCATTTCGGCATTTAACATCTTCAATCATGTAAGAATTTCACAATGGGCAAGCTCATCCCCACAAAGTTATGCTTTGCCCATAAGAGAGGGAATAGGTGAATAACCCATAGACTTATAAATATCAAATCCCACCCTATTAATCTTATCTTCTAGAGTTAGTATTTCCAAATGAATGTTTATCTTAGTCTTTGACATTTTAAGAAAATGTCTCCATTAAGGATGCACCACCATTGTGAACTTTGTCAAGGACATATAAATCTACCGGAAACACTAAATTTCCTACCCTAATAATTAAATCCTTAACTGAACCTCAAGGGCTAGTTTGGGAGTGATCGGTTAGTTGGAAAATTACCTTAGTTTCCTTAAGCTCTCCTATGTCTCGGTTCACATAAAGGAAATAATGGATCACATTGATAGACGGGCCTAAATCAAACATAGAATTTTTCACCAATTTTCCACCAAAGGAGATAGGAATTGAAAACATACAGGGGTCATCACATTTCTTAGGAAAGTTCCTATGATTAAGAGTAATCACTCACCTTATTTTCAAATTTCCCACATTCTGAATTGGTTTTTTCCTTTTATTAGTGCAAGCAACTTTCAATAATTTAGCATAAGAAGTTACATGCTTTATCAAATCAAAATGTGGAACACTAACCTTAACCTTCTCGAAGATCTTGCAAATGTATGCATTATTGGTTTTCACCTTCGGCCTTCCCCAAAGTGCACTAGGGAAAGATGGTAGAGGATTCACCCTTATCTCGGGTGTAAAAAGCTCCTTGAAGATATCCTCCTCTATAAAAATTTCATGCTTTTCCAAGTTAGTTTTGTTGTTTTACACAATCAATTCATCTTCTTGCAAGATTTCCTTCTCGGGTTCACGCACCTCCTTCTCGCTTCTTAGATTCAAAGCGATCACATTTCTCGGATTGGTTTCTGGTTGGGAAGGAAGCTTTTACGGAATTTTTGGCTTCAAGTTATCTCACAAAGGTGGTGAGTTGCTCAACTTAGATTTCAAGGTTTTTCAGAAAACCCTAATCCTATGATCTTCAATCTTATGCCTTGTTCACTGCACGAAAATATCTTATTTTTTAGCCAATTGATAAATAGCCTCCGAGATTTATTCTCCATCTGACTTGTAGAGGGAGGCATTGTTCTTTGAATACCCTTTGCCTATTGGATATGGTTAAGGTGAAGCTTTTCCACCATTATTGTAAATGGTGAAAGGAAAGGGGGACAACAACAAGGGTACTGAGAAAACCAATGAGGTAAAAGGAAAGACCCTTATTTGATTACCTAGAAACCCCAAGTTGGGGTGATCCAAAGGGTTCAAGATAAGCCCCTAAATCAAGGTTAAAGCTCGAGGATGTCAAAGGATGAATTCATACAATCCATTGGGAAATTGACCATATGTGAAGACAAGACCGAGAAACACTAAGAGAAAACCGACTCTGGCATAAAAAATATAGAGACTCAAATGAGCCAAATGGCTCAAATCTTGAGTTGAATGGAGGCGAGAGATTTGGGAAAACTTCCTTCTCAACTGAAGCTTAACCTTTGAGAAAATGCAAGTGCTTTAACTTTGAGAAGTGGTAAGGAGGTTGGAACTTCCTGTGATGGTTAAATTGTTAAAAATGAGCCCACCCTAGTTAAGGTGTTCAAGAGGGAAGTGGAGGAAGAGGCCGAGAAATTGTACAGTGACAATGTGAGGAAGGGTAAGGAAAAAGAAGAAGAGATCATCATTGTGAAATTAACATCCATTCCCGATCCTTCATCCCCTTCTCACAAGAAGGCAAAGTTGGTGGAAATTCCTCCTTATGTGCCGGAACCACCATTTTGGAGGTTTTGAAGGATGAACGGAGGAAAAGGGACAACAAGGACATCTACGAGGTCTTTTGTAGATGTGAGGTAAATATTCCTCTCTTGAATGCTATTGAAAAAATTCCTAGATATGCTAAATTTGTAAAGGAAATATGTGTTGTGAATAGAAAATAAAGTGTTACAATTAAGTAAAACAATGGTAAAAATGAGCATGTTTCTGCTTTGTGTCAAAAAGATTTACACCCTAAGTGCAGCGATCCCGTCATGTTGATAATCCATTGCATGATAGGAAACACACACTTTGAAAAAGACATGCTTGATCTAGGTGCATCAATAAATGTGATTCCTTACTCTTTGTTTAAAAGCCTCAATTTGGGTACTTTGCATAAACTTGGGAATCCAATTAACCGATCGTTCTAATGCATACCCTAAGGGTATTGTCGAGGATGTATTGGTTAAGGTGGATTCCTTAATATTCCCCACGGATTTTTATTTCCTTTACATGGAGCATTATAAACATGTCGCCCATATTTTGTTGGGGAGACCATTTTTAAAACTTTCAAGAGCGATGATTGATGTTCACAATGGTACCCTTACCATGAAATTTGATGGGATTAAAGTAGAGTTTAACATAAATGTCTCTCTAAAAAGTATCCTAGTGAAGAATATGCTTTCCATGCTATAGATTTTATTGACAATGTTGTGCAAGATGTTTTAAAATTAATTGGTGATGATTCCTTGTTAGTTTCTTTGGAATGTGATAGTAATGATGCATACAATTTATATTTTATGAGCACTAATTTTAAAAAAGCTTTGAGGACTTGAGTGTTCTTGAGAATATGAGATCTAGCCCTCTTCCTTTACTCCTAAGGGAGCCAAAGAAACAGGAATTCCTCCCATCACTTGTGAAAGACCATATAATTGAGCTAAAAACTTTCTAAGTGACCTCAAGTATGCATTTATTTGGGAAGGAGAGACACTACCGGTCACCAATTCAAGTAACCTCACCCAAGAGCAAGAGGAGAAGTTAAAGGTGGTGTTGTGGTAAAATAAGTAAGCAATTGGATGGTCTTTTTTCAACATCAAAGGCATAAGTCCATTTACTTGAATGCACTGAATCTTGTTAGAAGATGATGAAAAACCCATGGGACAAACCCAACGTCATTTGAATCCTTCTATGATGGAGGTGGTGAAGGCAGAGATCATCAAAATTCTTCAAACGGGGATGATTTATCCAATCTCGGATAATAAATGGGTGAGCCCAACTTAAGTGGTTCCAAAAAAGAGTGGGGTGATGGTAGTTGAGAATGAGAAAGGTGAACTGGTTCCCACTTGTGTCCAAAATGGGTAGGGAGTTTGCACTGACAACCAGAGTAAATAAAGTAACCCGGAAGGATGAGGTTCGCGAGTCATCAATACTAATGCTTCTTGGATGGGTACTTCGGCTATTTTCAAGTGGCCATAGCTCCGTAAGACCAAGAAAAAACCACCTTCACGTGCCCCATTGCTTACTGGTGTATGCCTTTCGGCCTATGTAATGCCCCCGCTACTTTCCAAAGGTGTATGGTAAGCATTTTCTCATAATTTTTTCAAAATTTTGTGTAAGTATTCATGGATGATTTCACCGTTCATGGTGATTCTTTTGACAGTTGTTCAGCAAATTCGACACAAGTTCTTAAGCGTTGCATTAATACTAATCTTGTTTTAAATTCCGAGAAATGTTATTTTATGGTAGAAGAAATATTTGTCTTAGGCCACATTGTCTCCTCTTAGGGTATATAGGTAGACAAAGCAAAGATAGACACAATTCAAACTTTTCCCTATCCTACTAATGTGCCAAAGTGCGCTCTTTTCTTAATCATGCAGGATACTACAATAGGTTCATCAAGGATTTTTCCAAAATTGATTCCCCTTTATGTAAGTTGTTACAAAAGGTGGTGGACGAGGGTTGTAAAGGGGCCTTCAATTTATTGAAGGAAAGGTGGAATTTGTGGACGAGAGTTGCTCAAAATATAAGCTAAGAAGTGATGCTAAATATTATGTGTGGGATCATCTTTTTTTGTGGAAACATTGTCTAGATCAAGTTGTTCGAACATGTGTCCCGATAATGAAGTGGATTCAATTATTTTTTTTCCATTCTTATGCATGTGGCATTTAATTTTGAGTAAAGAGGACCGCTAGAAAAGTCCTAGAAAATTGTATTTATCGGCCTATATTTAATAAACATGCATACAATTTTTGGAAATCTTGTAAATAATATCAAAGATAGGAAATATCTGTTCAGGAATGAAATGCCTCAAAAGCCTATTTTCCATTGTGAAATATTTGATGTTTGGGGCATTGATTTTATGGGAAATTTTCCTAATTCTTGTGGATTTACATAAACACTTCTTGCTATTGATTATGTGTCCAAGTGGGTAGAAGAAACACCCACTAGACTTGATAATTCCAAAGTGGTTGCAGATTTCATCAAAGATAACGTCTTCTCTAGGTTTGTGGTCCCTTGAGCCTTGATTAGTGACCTTGGCACCCATTTTTCAATCAGAAAATAGAGTCACTTTTGAATAGGTATGGCGTCACACACATTACAGGATCGAATTTTCATGACTCGTGATAGGTCTTTCACTGGTGTGAAGACCATTTGACTTCTGAGAGTCTTTTGACTTCTTCGCTGTGACTCGCGACAGTCCCATCATGAGTTGCGACACTGTGGCAATAAAGGAAAAAGGGCAGAACCTTGTTTTTTTCAGCCAACCCTCTCCACTATGCCGTTTCTCCACCATAACCATCACACCTCCGCCATTCTCCCACCAAATCTGGCCAAGAATCACCATTTAATCATGCTAGAATCATTCCCATACTGAGCCCCAATCAATATCCATTCTATTTCACCCCGAATCCCACCAAAATCTGTCAAGAACTTGAAACCCTAACATTTGGGGATTTCAAATTTTCAAGTTAATAGAGTGAGAAATTATTGTGGGCTCAGTTAATCCATAACCCTAGGCATCTAATTAGTCAATTCTTTCACTTCTTTGCTATTAAATTTCGATATTGGTTGAATTGTGGATTTCAGTGAATATATCAATTTATGGGAATTATTGGACTGTGGATGAAATGTCGTATTATGGATTTGGAAATTTTCATATAGTTTTCATAATTTCATTTTGGGTGAGAAATAGTAGGACTTGATTTTGGCATTGGATATTGGAATTATTGAATTTTATGGCTATAATGATGTCGTGGTTATTTTGTGGCTATGGTTTGTTCTTTTGGTTGATATGTTGCCTATGGTTTTCTTTGGATGGATTACTTTGGACATTGTTGGAATTAGCTAATTCACCTAGGTGAGAAGTGCATACTATGTGTGTTAGTTATATGTTGATCTAGACTTGTTGGAAATTACAATGCTTGACTTAAATTTGTGAAAGAGGAAATAATTGTGGCATTATATATTTAGCAATGCATATGGATCGAATTTTACATGTGTGAACATATAAGTATTTTTGTATCTTTGTAGAAGCCAATTGATGATTGTAGTGTGTCGACTATATCATTTTGACTATGATTGCTAATTTCTACACTGAAGTTTGGATGTTTATCAATGTGTATTACATACTTTGGGAAAATAATATCTGAGTGATGATTCCATGATTTTCGTCCATTATATCCTTGTGCGTTTGACATTGTTTGCTATGTTGATAGAAATACCTCCGAAGAGTCCTAAACCTACTCGAGCTGCGAGCACATCTACTCTAGCTTCGCCTCTGCCACTGGTAGCCAAGCCAGCACCACTATCTCCCTCAGACAGATTTATGGGTTTGAGCTGGATTATCGGCACTTATGTTGTTAGATGGGACATATTAGCCTCGACGAAGATCCACAAGACATATTTCGCTGATGAGAGTGTGTCAGAGGTTCTTCAGCTAAAAGAACTGGTTATATGCCTCCTCGATAAAGAAGGTATATGAGGTTTCTTATCACAAGGTGCACCCTTGGAGGTCTTGTCCACGGTGAGGGCACACACTGAGAAGGATAGAGTTCCCTGGGAGAGGTTTATTCGATTTCATCTGAATGATCGATCCATTGAGATGAGCCTCTCAGAGATTGAGGAAGCGTTTGGTTAGGATAGAGCAGAGATACGGGAGAGGTTTGATCCGGAGAGACATACCCCCACCACTGAGAAGAACTTCTTATTTTGGTACACTATCACCCAGAAGGCGCGAAACGTAAGGGAAGAGAACCATGTGATCATCCACCATGCCCTTCGATATGTATATCACATTCTTTCCACCACTCTGTTATGCCACGCTGTGGTAAAAAATGTACCGGATGACGAGATTTGCTATTTGTGAGAGTTGACCAGTGATGGAACATGACACGGAGGATGGGTTGATTTATCAGTCACAAAGGTCCTTGGGGAGGCAAAGAAGAATAAGGGCGAGATATCAGTAAGGGGAATGATAACCCTCCTTGCAGATCATTTGTGCATCGCCACTCCCGTGGCCCTTCTACGACTTGATAGGGGTGAGTCCTATTGCATCACACTGGCCCAGATAACCAACTTCCACCTGATCCAGGCTACGACGGATCCTGGGGCATTTCATTGGTTGTAGGGGGCTAGGGATGTCACATTCATGAAAATTCCACAGCCTCATCGTACTAAGCTGGAGATGGACACCCCGGTGACTTTTTTGGCGATAGAACCATGCGATGTGTAAGCAGGGTTTTCCGCAGGAGATTAATAACCTCCCGGTCCAGACTGACAAGGGTGCCCTTCTCTCTACCCAGGATCGAATGCGACATGCATCACATTCGCTACCTCCTTACCCACAGTAGCAGCAGCCTGATCTGATGAAGGAGGATTGCAGACACCACAGCCAGTTCTAGCAGTCGCCTCTAGATTTCTACTCGCTACTACACAACATGATATATCAGCACAACCTATATAGGTCGCAGAAACTTTTGGATAATGATGAGGAGATTGATTAGCTCGCTTCCAAATTTTGGGATATACAGACATGCTCTGGTGGCACCTCGGGCATGGATCCTGGGGCAGGGAGGCGCATGGAGAGGCGTTAAAGAAATGAGGAGTGGATGACTCTATATCAGCAGTGCTACGGATATGGTACTTCCCTACATTGATTTGTATTGTGTTTTGCCCTATTTTATCTACATTGAGGGAAATGTAGTGTTTAAGTGTGGGGAGGGGATTTCTCATTTAGTTCTTTCTTTTGGGATGATATAGACTTTAATATTCTTGATATTTTTGTTGGTTTTTAGATGTTGTGTTTTTATGTTTCCGGCTATTTTTGTATCTTTGATATGCGTCCAGATGTTTTTAAAGCTTTGACATCCGGAAGCTTTTTGGCTATTTTGGATTGGAAAAACATAGGAAAATGAAAAAAATTGATTGAAAAATTGAAAAAATGGAAAAAATGAAAAAGAACAAAAATAAAAATAAAACCCGCTAAATTGAAAAACTGAGAATGAAATTTAGGAAACATTGGGGGCCATGATAGGAAAAAAACCTGAAAGGGAAGCCTAGGAAAAAAATTAGAGGCTAAATGTGTGGGAGAGATGTGAGCCAAAAGAAAAATGATGTGTGGTTAGGTTGAAACCCCGAAAGAGCTCCCAGGCAAAATGTGAGAAGCAGAGAAAATAAAATGTGTTACAATTTACTCATTTTCTTCGTTGGAGTCATAAGATTGTAGTTTACAAATGGATGGATCGGGTAGCCTAACACCATGGGACTTCTTTGAATTGGTTAATTTAGCGGGAAAACGAAGTAAGGTATGAAATTCTTGATTCATGGTATGTTTTGTTTTTGGGTTGATATATTCTTATGAAGTGTAGCTTGTATTGAACATTTGACATGGTTTTGATTTCACTTGATACTATTGGATTTTTGGGAATATCAATTCGGGATTTGGAAATGTTTATCTAGGAATTAATGAATTGATTAATGGTATATTAGGGTAGATTTAGGAATAGGGGTGTGTGTGATAAAATTCTCATTTGATCTTTTATTTTGGCACTTATGATATTGAGAGTTTTATGACGCTTTTATTGGGGGAATATTAGTATTAGGTTAAGGACATGTGAACTTCTTTGCGTTCTTGAATCTTTTCTTACTCGAGGACGAGTAAGGTTCAAGTGTGGGGAGGTATGATGTGTCCATAATATTTTGGGATCTTTTGTACTCATTTTGGTATGCTTTTGTGATTTAGATAGTACATTTTATCTTGAAATTCTATTACGAGAGTTAAGGGGAACTTTTGCACTCTTATCACTTTTCTAAGGAATTTTGTGAGACAAGATAATAATAAAAAGATTTGAAGACCATGAATACTACTTTTGAAGACTATGAAGACCATGTAGACTTGAAGATGTGAAGAAGAGATAGCTACACTTAGACAAGAAGAAGAAAATGTTGAAGAGCAACTTACTCCGTGTGTCGCGAGTCGTGGCAAGTCGCTGTCCAGATAAAGCTTTTGAGTTTTTGTACTATAGATACCATCTTATCCTCTCTCCTTGACACAAATTTTCTAGCCTAATTATACAGCTCTAAAACCCTATTTTTCTACCATTTTCACTTTGTTTCATCTAGATTTTATGTTTGAACTGCTATTGTTGTTTAGTATGAATTCTAGTAGCTAAACTTAATCTTGGGAGCAATTAGTTAAGGCTTCCAAGCCAATTTATTGAGAACTATTTATGAGCTATTTAATGCTTTTATATTATGCATATATTATTCTTTGAATTTGGTTGTTGAATGTATTAATGGTGTTGGAAATTTGAGTATATGAAATGCTTGCATGATTGCTTTTTAGGGTTAGGATAAAGTAGCTAATTTTTCTCTCTTTTGATATGGAATCTAAGAGAATGAATTAGAGCTTATAATGGTGTTAATTGTTTGATAAATGCTAGATAAATGTGATAATGTCAAATTCTTTGTCATGTTAGTTTTGTGTAACAAATGGGAGAATTCTATGAACGTGATCGTCCTTGACTAATCTTGTGTAAATGCATGAATTGGTTCAAAGTTTAGACACGGTGTAGTTTTTATAAATGTTACCAAGTTTGTTGATTTCGTAGTTAATGCTATTAATGGGATACTTTTAGGTACCGATCGACTAAAGGAGTCATTAGTGAGATTTAGCAAGAGATGTCGAATTCACTCTTGTAAACTATACGACCACAGAAACAACCTCTACCACCAGTTTTTTGGCACCGGTTTTTGAAAACCAGTGGCCCAAACTTTTTTAGCCCCGGTTTTTTAATTTAGCCCCGGTTTTTTGAAAACTGGTGTTAATTAAAAAAACCGGTGCCAAACTTTTTTAAATTAGTTTTCCCGCCAAAAAATTCAAAACATTTGCAATAATTTAGCACCGGTTTTCAAAAAACTGGTGCTAATTGAAAAAACCGGTGCTAAAAATTTTTAAACTCAATCTTCCAGGCAAAAATATCAAAAAAATTGCAAAAATTTAGAACCGGTTTTCAAATTAAAAAACCGGTGCTAAAAAATTTAAAATTCAATCTTCATGCCAAAAATTTCAAAACATTTGCCAAAATTTTAAAATTCAGTTTTTCCATCAAAAATCTTAAAATAATTCTTCAAAAATTTTAAAATTTTGCCAAAAATTTCATGAGATGTGCGTAGCTGCGCGTAGCCGGACTAAGCTAAATTATTTTTTCTTAACTTTCAAAATCGTTCACTTCCTTTGTTGACTTTAATTATAACTAGGGTGATTTAAATTGATCAATGATCAACCTTTATTGACCTAATATAATAAGCATATAAATGTTTGAATAACAAAAATCATGTATTTTGGAGCACTGGATAATGGGGAAACATAATTTTAGTACATAGTGTAATTTTCCAAAATTGTGTACAAGTAAACAATGTTGACATTCAAGTCCCTTCCATTCACCCATAGATGCCCAAATTGCAAACTTGCAATCGTATATTATTCAATTGAATTTTGGTGTCGCCAATTTCCTGATTCGACACTTCCAAATTTCATGAAGGAACCTAAGTGAAAAAATTAAAAACTTTCATGGAGGAACCAAAATGAAGTGCGCTCGAACGTGATGCTTCTCTATACACCCCCATTTTATTTTTCAAATACGTAACGGAATATTTATCATCGATCGGGTACAAGAACATATCTGTAATCTTTTCCAATTTCTCTCCCTTACTTCTATGCAATCAACTCTAAGTTACTCTAGAACATCTAGTAGCGCCTTCTCATAATTCACCAAAAAAAATATTATTTAATATTTTTATATTCTGGTAAGAATTAAATAATCATTATTTTGGAGCAATGATAATGGGGAAACAATCTTTTTGGCCACATTGTAATTTTCCAAAATTGTGTACAAGTAATCAATGATGACTTTCGAGACCCTTTCTTACACCCATACATGCCCAAATCGAAAACTCACAATCGTATATTATTAAATTGAACTTTGGTGTCGCCAATTTTGTGATTCGAAAGTTCCAAATATCTTCAAGGGACCTAAGTGCAATAAGTAAAAACTTTACTCATAAATCCAAAATGAAATCCGCTCAAACATGGTGCTTCCCTATAATCCCTTTCAATTTTTCTCCCTTACTTCTATGTAATCAACCCTAAGTTTTCTAGAACATCTACTAGCGCTTTCCCACAATTCACCAAAAATATCTATTATTTAATATTTTTATATTTATGTTAGAATTACAAAAATTATGTATTTTTGAGGAATGGATATTGGGGAAACAGTCTTTTGGGCCAGAATGTAATTTTCCAAAATTGTGTACAAGTAATCAATGATGACTTTCTAGGCTCTTCCCTTCACCCATACATGCCCAAATCGCAAACTTGCAATCATATATTATTCAATTTAACTTTAGTGTCGTCTATTTCGTGAGTTGACAATTTCAAATTTCTTCGAGGGACCTAAGTGCAAAAAGTAAAAACTTTACTCGTAAATCCAAAATAAAATCCGCTCAAACGTGGTGCTTCCCTATACACCCCCATTTTATTTTCCAAATCCGTAACGGAATATTTATCATCGGTCGGTCACAAGAACATATCCGTAATCCTTTTCGATTTCTCTCCCTTACTCTTTTGTAATCAACTCTAAATTACTTTAGAACATCTACTAGCGCTGT
>JAULKJ010109207.1:0-15411 GCA_032355405.1 Rubia balearica | reverse complement strand
GGACCCCCCCCCAATTTTTGGATGTCGGTTCATCCCTTTTAGAAGTCCGTTTCTTTCAACTGTCTTCATATGATGCCTTTCAAAGCCAGTTAATTTGGAACCGTCATTGATTACGCATTTTCAAAGGCGGTTATGCCGAAATGACTTTGATCTCCATGTGTTCTGAACTCGGAACAACTTTGCCGATGCTACTTCCTCAATCGGAAGTGGGTAGAGAACTCGTATTGAAGAGCAGAAACGTGTCCTGAACTCATAAGCGAATATGTACCTAGTTCCGAACTCGATCGTAACAAACTCCCACATAGAGGAAGCTTGATAATATTGAGTTCCAAACTCAGAACACTTAAACGTATAAAATTCTTGGGTCATTTCATACGGATTTCATTTAAAAAAACCAAAGATTTAAAATGGATACCTACTTTGATTCTTCAAAAAGAAACTAATTGGGTAAGGTAAGTGTACACATTTATAACTTGATGTATAGAACATTCACAAGTTAGCTGTGGAAATTCATGTGTTGAAATTATTAGTTAGGGTTTATGCATTTTTGTAGGGTAATGGGTTGTATGAAGGGAGAAACTTTGGGGACTTAATTATTATATAATTGGAAGTCATTTTAAGACTTGAATGGTATTAAATTAATGGGTATGGGGGTGAAATAATGGATATTATGTTTTTGATTGTTTGTAGGGTAATGAATGTGTTAATTTGTGCTATTTCAATGTAGGTTCATAGGTGGTAATAGATCACATTGAGCTCGTTGGTAATGATCGTCGGAAATCCCCCAATTACCTTCCTTTGGTAGAATTATTCTTTGTTTTGGAGTTTGAAAATGCATCTAAAAATGGCTCGGTGAGTGCACGAAGTTCATGTAAGGACTACAGGAATGATGTTTTTTTGGAGAGGAAGAAGATGCGGGAGCATCTCATCATCCGTGGGTTTCAAACATCTTAAACCTCTTGAGTGTGGCACGGGGAGGTTGTGAACGAAGAAGATGTTAAGAGAAAGGTGAGAAGTGAAGTACACGGAGTTGATGAATTTGACGAGATGGTGGAGGATGTTGCTAGAGAAATTCATGGGAAACCCGAGGCTCTAGAAGCATTGCATCATGGCAAAAGTACATGTTGCTTACCGACTCCAAACATTCGGTACTGAGTGCGACTCTGAGATTGATGAATTTGAAGGCTAAATTTGGGTAGACGGATGAAAGAATGAAAGAGACTCTTTAATTGTTTAGGGAATTGCTTCATGATAGAAATCTACTGCTAAATAAGTCATGGGCAGGAAAATGGATTTTTTGTCCAATGGGATTGGAGTTGAAAAACATCCATGCATGCTCGAACGATTGTATGCTATACCGAGGGAGGGAGCATGAGGCCCTAGATAGTTGTCGGGTGTGTGGTGAGTCTTGGTACAAGCTGAAGTGAGGTGCGATTGTCGTTGGCGCAGAAGTGGGGTTGAACTCGAAGAAATGGACACCGGCGAAACGGAACCCGCCTATCATTCCAAGGTTGAATAAATTTTTCGCTTGCAAGAAATACGCCAAGTTGTTGGGTTGGCATTCTGAACGTGTTAAACTGGAAGATGATGTCATCTGGCATACGTAGACAGTGAGTAGTGGAACAAGCTTGATGCCATTTACCCGGAGTTTGGAGCTGAACCCTAAGACTTGAGGTTAGGCTTATATACTTATTTGATGAATCCTTTTGGTAATATGAGTAGCACACACAGTTCTTGGCCTGTTATGTTAGTGATTTACAATCTTCCATCGTGGTTGATGATGAAAAGTAAGTATGTTTTGTTGTTCATGATGATTTCGGAACCAAAGCAGTCGGGAAATCATTTTGATGTGTACCTTGTTCATCTTGTTGATGATTTCTTCACATTGTTCAAAGAAGGTGTCCTCACTTACAATGGGAGTGTTGGAGAAGAATTTACATTTAGGGCATTACTGTTAATGTTTACCTTGTTCCTCTTATTGATGTTCCTTTTACATTGTTTAAAAAAGGTGTCCTCACCTACGATGACAATGTTGGAGAGGATTTTACATTGAAGGCATTATTATCTTGTACAGTTAATAGTTTTCTCGCGTATGAGAATTTATCTGGATACTCAGCAAAAGGACACTTGGCATGTTCGGTGTGTGAGAATGAAATAACTTTTTGTCAGTTGAAGCATGGTTGTAAAACAGTTTATCAAGGTCATAGGTGGTTTCTCCCTGAGGGTCACCCATGGAGATTGGCGAAGCGGTGGTTCAACGGAAAGGTTGAGGAAAGAGGACCTCCGACACCACTATCGGGTCACGAGGTATTTGAAAAGGCAACGAATTTACCTAACAAGTTTGGGAAGGGGAAGAGAAAATCAGCATTTGAAGGAAGATGAAAAAATGCTCTATTTTTTTTTACTTCCATCTTGGAAGGAATTGGAGGTTAGACATTGTCTCGATGTAATGCACATTGACAAAAATGTATGATTCATTAGTAGGGAATCTAAAATGCAATAAGAGTAGCGAATCTAAATTGCAATGAAGCTCAAGTTCTACAATGACACACTTTAACATTTGCAAATTGGCTTCGAAGTCACGTGGAGGTACGCAGTCATCTTGAAACCGTAAAGTGGTTATCGCGTAGACCTCTTGGTACAGTTCTCTCATTCGGAGGCTATGAGATTAACGGTTTCACATTTTCCCCTAAGTCGGTTGATGATAAGGGTGTGTCCCATAACAATGGTGTTACCCTAGTCTCAGAGACCCTTCACTTTGGAAGCGCAAGTGATAGCGATCCCCATATACGCCAAACTTGTTACTTTGGGACAATATTCGAAATTTGGGAGCTTGATTACATGACCCTTCAGGTGCTTGTGTTTAAATTCCAATAGGTTGATTTTAACAGTGTCCAGCGGACAAAGGCAATGGGATTCACATTGGTTGATCAAAGTCGGATTGGTTGGAGAGATGATCCATTCACACTAGTCTCTCAGGCGATTCAAGTTTTTTTATGTGCGAGATCTGCTTGATCCTAGATGGTAGATTGTTGTTAAGGTTAAGATGACTTTCTTGAGGAATTTGACCTTGAAGATGTGGTTGGTTTTGGTCAAAATGGTTTGATGGCTTCAACGATGATGACCTTTTCATTAAATTGCACATTTTGGCATTATACACTACTGACCGAGCTACTTCTGATTTCGGAACTAAGTCGGGAGTAATGGTCAATTTGTTATTTTGAACCTCTAAAAACATTCCCTATAGATGACAATCAATCAATTAACAAAAGCATAAACACTTCGTGTAAGAGATGAAATGAAATTAGTTAATTATCAGCGGAACACGCAATGATGTAGCATTGCTTATATTTTTTTAATGTTAGCATAGAAGTAGGTTTCAAATCCTAACAATTTCAAAATTGATTAAAGTTACAAATGTTAAAAGATAATCCAGTAGGTCATTTGAACAAAGCTGATCAAACTAGTTCACACAGAAGATGCTCTTATGGATCGTGATCTCTTTGAAGCCACAAATTCACGTTCGGAAGCACGTTAGCAACTCTCTAGCTTCCAAACCCTTTCTCACAACTGGACTTTTGCTTCGCAACCACTTGTAACAAGTTTTGAATCCCTTGAGAAATTTCGAGTCCGATTCCTCTGTACCAAAAAATTCTTAATTGTCAGTAAGTAACAAATCCTTTAAACATGTAAAAGACCTTGAGCCTAAATAAACATACCTTCCTCAATCCTTGGCCTTTTATTGTGCTCCGTTGCATCTATACTTTTGTGGCACCACTTGTGCTCAAAGAGCACACATTTCTTCTTAAAAATTTATTTCTTGTCAAAATACTTACAAGCCTTCTCTTCCCCATGCAATGGCATCCCTAGCACACTCTTCAAAATCATAGTTATCAAGTTTCTGTAAGGAAGATTTTTAATCACCCTTTTCGATGATGCAACCCACATCTTGTGTTTGAATATAGCCGACCCATGATTAATTATCTTACCCTCGATAATATAGTAAAAAATAATTAGGTTTGCATAACTTGGCTCCTTGATATGGCGGGGGGTCGGATTCTATCATCATTAGTGAGAATTTTTAGATTAAGGGATTCGGGCCTCCTTAAATCATGAGCATTCCTTCCAAAGTACCTAATGCTAAAATCTAAAGGATCAACATTTGGGGACTCGATATCTAATGACCATATTTCTCTATGATACACATCATCTAACAGCCTATCTAACACAAACATATAAACATATTCCGGACCCTTATAAGGGCATTTAAGAAATTAATTTATTATCCATGGACTAATGTCTATATCAAATTCATTCACCCTAATCTTTAAAAAAATCACCCCCTATTTCATGAAGATTACTATAAAATTGACAAATTTCATCAAAATAACCGGTTTCATTCAATGTCAAGAGCTTAAGCACATGCTGGTCTGAAAATTTTAACACGGTATCAGCCTAACATATGATATGTTAAACATTCAAGTTAATGACATAATAATCCAACAATTTAGCAGTCTTTGTCAACTCATTATACCTAGTTTGGGCTGGAAGTGAAAAGAACCTCGTAGTTTCGTACCCCGAGTTGCTCGATCAAGAGCTCATAGACTATTTTGAACCTCCTTTCTTGCTTGAGCTTGCACGATTGCAAGATGCCAACTTCGTATTGGGTCTCCCGCGGTTTAGCATTAGAAATTGGGGCTTTATTTGTTTGTTCTGGCGTCGAAAGTGTGAAATTAGGGTTTTTGATTTAGGGTATTTGAAAGAAATTACTTTTTTATATAGAATTAATAGTTACAAACTCATAACATTGCTAGAACTAAGTAATTAAACCACAATTATTAGTTCTGGACTCGGAACATATTCTGATTCAAATATGTAAAGATACGATTTTACTATTCCGAGTTCGTAACTAAATTAATAGGAGAAAAAAGCAACGCATTTTTCATCCAAACATGGACCAGAACTTACACAGGATCGGTACAACATTTGTTGTCTCTTCTATATTAAGAGTCAGACAAAGTTACGAGTGAGCAACATCATCTGGGACATTTTTATATTAAGCCGACCAAGTTACAGACTCTGAAGTTGTTTGGCTGTTATGGTTAATCTTTGTATAGGTAATTATTTCAGTTGTATAATTCCTAATTCCGAAGGAATCATCAGTAGAACATAACAATCATTCGATCACCAAAATCATTCATAGCATAACTTAGAATCCGCAAATCATAACATAAAGTTTCCAATGGATCTAATCATTCGCCAAACATTAATTATCAAAGTTTGTATCCTAACCAACAATCATCATAACACACAATACAATCTAGTTCCCAATTCACCATACAATCACCAAAATGCACTAATTCTCTTCAAGCAAAAAAATCAAATTTAATTGATCGACTAGGAGTCTTCCTCAAACATTTCTTCAATCTCAGTATCGGTTCCATCTTCATCAGCGTCACCCTCTTCGAATGCCTCTTCATCCTCACCTTCCTCACCCTCATCATCTTAATTAGAGAATATGAATTTGAAGTTAGGCATGTTGGCTTCATATCCTTGGTAAATGCAAAATCCTGATGACTCAACAAACTTGGCGTGCTTAGCTTCCGTGGCCTTGATCTCCGCATTCAATAAACTAATGTTCGAGCAAAGACATGCCATGTACCTGCTGATTGTGCTCTTAAATGATCTTCCTCAACCCATAAATTCAAAATCAACACATATAGTTAAATGGTTAGAAACATTACAAATTAATGTCTAGTTTGTGTGAACTAAAATTTAATGTACTTACGTGATGAAAATGCCTCGCTCCTCGCCGTTGTAGTCTCCCTTGTTCTTTTGCGGATTTTCCTATGGCTCCCGGAATAGTCCTATACTCGTATTTGCTATCGAAGCCCAATCTCAAATGTTTGTGCTCAAACCACCCCCTATC
Organism: Rubia balearica; assembly: GCA_032355405.1. Taxonomy (NCBI): domain Eukaryota; kingdom Viridiplantae; phylum Streptophyta; class Magnoliopsida; order Gentianales; family Rubiaceae; genus Rubia; species Rubia balearica. The sequence goes on along the minus strand of JAULKJ010109207.1, from coordinate 9,482 downwards.
ATAATACACTACCAGTAATGGTTTATCTATAGGAATAACCCCCATTTTCTTGATCATCGTCGTGATCAATCCTCCATACGGGATTTTTTCCTTGCGGATGCCTTAAGCATATAATTAATAATTGTATAGTCGGGTTAATCTTAATCCCTCCATGACCACTAGTGGACTTGTAAGCATGACCACCCGAAGGAAAATATTCAAATATATCCACTCAAATACCAACCTTTGGTCAATTGTTAGAACCCCCATGTCATATTTCTCAACCTGTCCTGGTGTCGTGCCTTCCCTATGAAAATATTTTCTACCCATGGCTACTGGGCAAAGCTGGGCGTACTTTGTCACAGCGGGCCAACTTTGTTGATTGAAAATTTCTAGTGAACCATGAACATCATCAGGGACACAAGTGGATTGGTTTGTATATTTGCCATCATTAACTGTGAATTTCATAATGGGTATTAAAACACCATTCACCTTACTGAGGTCATGATTGTTTTTGCTTTTTTCTAGGTTAGCATGAAATTGAAACACTTCATCGTGATAAACGGGATCATCTAATTTCAATAACTTGTCAAATTGGGAGTTCTCAAAAATAATTGAGCAAATAACCTAGGCGCAATTGACCAACATTGGACGAACGAACTATTTTAGGATTAATACAGTTGCGGCGGTGGGAATCCACATACCTATGTTTGGCCTCTTCATTGAAGAATCTCTGAGTAGGACCTTGCTCCAGAAACAGTTCTTGACTTCAAGTAAAAGCCTCTCCACTTGATTTTCCACCACGATTCCTCGCCATTGTTGAAATCAATAGAGTTCGAACAACTAATGGGTGGAATTCGATTTAGTTCGTCAGCTAGGGTTTATGTGAATTTGGGGGTTTCTGATTCAAATAAAACCTCTCATTTTTCTTAACACACTTACTTAGTCCGAGCTCGAAATTGAGTCTGCTATGGCATGTCAAAATCCGGACACTTTTCCAGACTCGGAACACGGTTTAGAAGAATTTTTGAGCTTGAAATGAATGCGACAGGTCAATGGGTTTGAGGGGGGCATTAAAGGCATTTTGAAACAACATTAATGCTCATTTTTTGGGTGCGTATTCCCTCTATTTTCTCCCTAAAAGCCTTTCTTCTCCATTTTCTTCTCATATCCCAATCAATCCCCATTTCCAAATATTTGCTTCACATAACTAATCACAATCCCTATCCAATCTATAATTCACATTTGTCAAAACTTCAAAACAGGTGGGGGAGTTTCGGGGAGCTAGGGTTTGTGTTGATTAGATGTGTTAGGAGAAGGAGATCATGGCAAGGGAAATCCACTTCCTCATTTGAGAAGGTAAACATTAGTGGTCTTGTAAATTTTTTAGGATTTTGATGAACAAATGCACTTGTCAACTATTGTGTGCAAATGTTGTGTAGAAATCAAGTATGGAGATTATCAATGTACCCTTTTCTAATAATGGCTAAGTTCATAATTTTAGTGCTATGGTTTTGAAATTGAGTTTTATTATAAGACTATTTACAAATTTTAATTGATGATCATTTTTATTGGTTACGATGTCTTAAGTAGAATAATAACTTAGAAACAAACACGTGAGGATCTCACACGTTCTAATGATGTAAATGCCGAGGCTACGACCAACGAGCATGATGATAGGGAGGGGTCTGAAGAGGTGGGAATAACAAAAACTCATTGTAGGACATTAGAACGGCGAATGGCTAAGAAAGAGTTGACTTTGTTGATTTTCGAAAAGTTGGGTAAATATTTGTCAGAGGAATGTGCTAAGTGGTCAAGTTGGGTTGGGAAGGTTGGTAGGACGAGGGTGGACATAAAATATGATAATCGGCATGCGGTTCCTAAAGAGTATAAAGACTTCCTATGGATGGAGTGCAAGGTACCGCTATATAAAATTGTGCATTTAAAACAAACCTCCTTCTCTTATCACTATATTATCTTAGTTTTTCACATTGTAATCCGTGGAATTCCTTATAGAGGCCGTTTGAGATAGATTCTCCCAACATGGAAGATTTAAGGAAGAAGATGATGTATATGTTATCCAAGAGTTAGGGGGAGCATAAATACACCCTATCTAGAGATTACATATTCTCTAATCGTAAGGTAGATCATCTATGGTTATTTTATACTCATATTCAACAAGAAAGTTGGGAGATCCACAAGAGAAAGGCCTTAGAGAATGAATAGAACGTTAGTCCACTTCTCTAAGTTTTTTAAAACAATTTAGATGAACGTGTCTTTATTATTGAATAGGATATGACATCCTAACATAGGGGGCGAGGGATGATATGTAACGTATTTCCAAAATAATGAAACTCCACATCGGTAAAGCCGTGAGGGATATGCTTTAGCGGCAATCCAAATGGTCAAGGCCGTTATGAGAAGGATGTCCAAGTTGCAATTGATGGTGGGATGACCGAAGAGGAGGAAAGGTTGTAGGTCCCACCAATCGATGTTGATGACATTGAGAGGTGTGATCTATTCCTGAAGAGATGACAAAACAAGGAGGGTCGATTTGATAAAGACCCCTTTATTAAAATTGCAGAACGAGTGGTGGGCCCCAACGTCTTTAAATTTATTCAACTATTGCTTGTTCACATTTAAGTATGATTTTATTTACTATTAGCACATCCGTAGGCTAAGTTTAAATAAGACCAAATGGAAGGGAAATTCATTTGGACGGGTAAGACCGACATCCTCACAGAAACAACTGGTAAAATAGATCACCCAGGACGTGCTAGAGGGGTTGGTTCATTCTTGTCACAAAAAGATGCGCTCGGAATTATTAGGTCTTATGATAGAGCTAAACCATCTTGAGTCCACATCTTGTAGAAAGAAGCTCTTATTCGTGACAAGCGCATAGAGCAATAAGATAACTTGATAAAGAGATTAATCCAACACAGTGGTCTTCCAATACTCGAGAATTTAAACAATTTAACTCCTAGTTGGACACTTTCGTCTAGAGGGTCATGCCACTCACCAGGGGAAGTTGAGGTAAACCACGAACTGAAGTTATTAACACCGAGAGATGAAGTCAAAAACCTTGACAGAGCAATCATTTCGACACCCAAAAAGGTTATATATATTCAATATCTCAAATGTTAAATGTTAAATTATGTCTTCATAATTAGTTATCATTTGTTTTTAAATATCTTGTAGAAATAAAACTTTTGTGGGCTATACATTGATCAAGGCGTGGAAGGTAGACCTCTCCATGTTGTTGACGAGATTTTGTACCCTTGAATGTGACATCACCACTCACTACCAATTATTGAAGGTATTTCTCGGGTTTAATTGGAGAATCTATTGATCTTCAATGCCCTATTGCCAATCCACGATGGCGAGTACAAGCAAGTGGGACCGGCCTGAGGAAAAAATTTCCTATGGCCTCATCACCTAATTTATGATGACCCATTGACGAAAAGTTATTTGAAGGACACGACCCCTAAGAAACCCAAGCTGGTAGTTGAACTGCCAAAAAATATTAAAGCTCCGGTCACTTAAGTACTAATAATAAAGGATGAACCCAATTTTTCTGGTTGTACCTTTGGATTGGCTACCATTCTCGTAACTCAACATACTTATTCTACGGAAATGAGTGCATTTTTGGTAAAAAACGAGACATCATCGCCTCATGGTAGGACTTTAAAGACCTATGGAAGTGTGAGCAAGTTAACCAAACACTAATGTCCCTCTACCTACTGTGAGTACTTGTTTCACTCATTAAAATTGTTAATTAAAAACCCTTAGTCTTTGATATTATTAATGTTGTGACTTTTTCTTTTAAGGTACACGTATTACATTCCGATGCAAAAGGAAAAAAGTTGGGCCAGATATTTGGGCCCCTCATGACCCAAGAATTAGGTTTTACAGTCCAAGTAAGGATCGACTACATTCGTAAGAGTCTACCAAGGAAAGATTTTTAAAAAAAAGTTCTTTTCACCGCACATTGAGCGGTGAGGTTAGAATTCAATTTAAGTGATGAACTATTTTTTTGCTTCGTATTAATTTATTTACATGTCTTCCAATAACCATTGGGGATTAATTTTAACTGTCCCGTAGAAGAAGCAGATTTTCTGGATGGATCCACTTCATTTCCAACCATCTGAGATGTTCTTCAAAATTTTGGGAGAATCAATCAATGATCAAGTCGATTCAGATCCAAATGCGGGATTGGACATTATCGAGATTAAGGTGTGGTTTTCATCCCAAATAAACCTTTAATATTACTCGTCATTAGCTTAAGAATTTAACAACTTATGTTTACCTTCAACTAGTACAAGAAATAAGCAAAAATTTGGGAGTACGGCTACTGCGTCATGCTGTACGCTGCCGAGTGCGTTCAACAAGTATGGGTGGATTTCCTTGAGAACGACAAGGTGTGATTTTAGTTGTTATTCTTGCCACTTTAAATTTCATAGGTATTACTAATTTTCCTAATGTATGTATTGTAATACTCACAAATTTTGAAGGCCAACCACAAGCCGTATTCGCAAGATGACATCAACATCGCAAGAAATTTCCTGACTAGATATTTGGTGAACTCCCGATCATTATCTATAGGAAATCCACTAGTGGCATAGAATTGTGTGGAAGAAAATGTATAGTGTGATTACATGAAATGTATGGAATAGATTTAGTTATATTTATATTCATATCTATAGATTGTTGCTTTGAATTAGCATAGTGTATAGATTATTGCTAGTTAGAATGACCATTTCATTTAATGTATTTTTCGGAATAGAACTTGCTATATTCCTATTCCAATCTATAGATTGATGCTTTGTAAGAATAGTCTTTAGATTCTTGTAAGAATTGAAGCTGTTATATGGGCCTTTTATTACGCCGGGTTGAATATATTGAAATTAAACTTTTTTACATCTTTGCCCGATCAACTGTTGAGTCTTGAAGTATTTTCCCCGTCTCTAGTAATCCAAAGTCCAAAGGCACGACAAACATGTTCCGATATTGGAACTTGGATCCTGAATACCCTCCCGAACTCGGAACTAATAGGCCAAAAAATGCATTTTAAGCATCCAATTAAAGTGTGTGACTAGAAACAACGGCTGATTTAGGAAATAATTAAAAGGCTCAAATATGGCTGCGTGTCCAGAACAATGATCAAGTTTTGATTCTATAACTATGTTACAGCTGTCGACGAACGTAGAGAGGTTCCGAACTCGGGACTTAGTTTCCAAACTCAAAAGTAATGAGGAAGTCGGTTCCTGAGTGGAGATCAAAGGCAAAAAACAACCGCCTTCGTTGGCCCATATGATCAAAGTCACTACCAGAGAAGTTACCTAAGTGACTTCTCTAGTCCTTTAAAAGCACCTTTAATGATGTTGCCTCCACTAGTGATTACCCTAAGTCGGGGGAGCTAGAAATTCGAAAAGCATTGAATCAATATAGTTTCCATGGCACCATTCACTATATTATTTCTTTAAAATACATTACGAAAACAATACCATCACATGCAAGAATTTCCTCTCATTCAAACCTCATAAAAACACAAATTCCTTTAAAAAATACAAACTCAAATATTTACACAAGCAGTCCCAAATATATGGAAATCACCGAGCTTTCCACTGGGAGATGGGGTTGACGGTGTTGCACTGAGTGACTTGGAATGCAACCATCTACTTGATCTGCACCTGTATGCATGAGTTAACCAATGCATTTGACACAATTCTTATTATGTTTTGTTTGGTTAATTGCTAGTTTTAGTGAGGTTTACATTACAAAGGGTTTAGATAAATGTTGTTGGTTTTCTTATCTAAATCCCGAGTTTTGTAGACTTAATTGGATGTAATAGACACTTTGTCCTCACGAGCACATAGACCTTCTTTTGTGAGCTTAATAGTAGGCTACTCGTGAGCAATTCGGCGTAATCTTGTAGAAGGTCATCCGCAAGAATGGTAATAGATATTTGAAGGACATTCATAAGGATGGTAGTACAGAAGGCCACAAATTAAAACATGATAGTAGATGGAATAAAGCCGGAAAAATAAAGGAGTCAAAGTACACATTCTTCAAGACTTGGCATGGTCATGCTAGCAAATATGGGTCGTGCCAATCGACATGGTCGTGCCAGGGATCCTCAGAATGGGCCGTTCCAGACAACACGGTCGTGCCACAGGCCCTCAGAATGAGCCACCTGCTCCAACACGGCCCGTGCAAGGTCAACCTTTGTGCGGCTAAGTATGGACACGAGCAGTTATCTATAACACGACCCGTATTGTTTCAACTCCAACATGTGAAGACCAGCCCACGAGGTGTGACGTTTTACATGGCCGCACCATCGTTTTGCTCAGAAATTGACTCCCAGCCGACGATCTATGAAGACTCACACGACCCTCGCCTTTCAATTGATCGAGAAGGACACCCAGCTTATAAGCCATGCTGAACGATGTGGTTGCATGCTCAGAAAGTCATGAATAAGGCCCTAGTCGTCGGTCCATGTCAGCTAGCACGAGTCGTGCCAGAGCCAGTTTAACACAGACGCGCCAGACAACACTGCCTGCGCCAATTTTGGCTTCTTTTGGCCTCATTTTGGGCCTTTTTCAAGTCCAAATTCCCTACTACTATATATAAGAGCCTATGTCTACTAGGGTTTAAGTTTGGTTCATTTTATATTCATTCTTCTGAGAGTAGGTAAAGAGAGAAAGGAATTAAACATCTTTCTAATTTCTTTTCTTCTTGTTTTGCCCAAGGGCATTGAATCCAATAAGGGTTTAATTGTTAAGTAGTAGTGATCTAACTTGGGGTTTATATTTGTATTCGTGATTTGGTATTTGTTTTGGGAGATTCCATAGATTTATCTTTCCTATTTTGCTTATGAATATTATGTTGGCTTGTTCTTCACATTATTGTTAATTGCACGATTGTCACACTAAGATGGCACACACCGTAGTCTACTTTCATGTTGGCACATTTATTGATACCCCTCGGGGAAGAGAAACCCAGATGTGATAGGGGTAGCGGGGTTAGGGACCATATGAGTGTTTGCATGTGGGTCGCTGAGTTACCGTTATGATGTACACTAGTCTTAGTTGGTAAATTGTCCTGAAGGGTTACATACAGAGATAGGGTTAGTAGAAAACTAGGGTTAGCATAATTCGTAACCTTAGAGCCATCGATAGGGTGCCTATCCCTTTGCCTCTGTAGGGTAGGCCCGGGGAGAAGCATTTTTAGTGGAGTGCCCGGGACGTAATAACACGTGGAAGAATCAGACCAGCACAGTGACCTGGCCATTGTACACTTCTCTAATTATGGAGACGGTACCAATGGAAGAGAACGTGCGCACCCTTATATGAAAGATAAGGGGTAGTGTTGAACATCGACCATACTACGTGTCATAAGCATTAGGATAGGTTCATATGTCTTGAATGTGATTGAATCTAGGATCAAAATATGTTACCGATCATGTTACGTAAATATTTTCCAAGTGCTAGCGATATATAGTTTTACTCTCCGGTGCTCTTGCTTGCTTGTAGTTTTTAGATAAACAACCCAAAAGCTATTTTGTAAAATTAGTTATTCCTGACACGTGATCAAATTGATGACCCGATTGCGGCTATGTGTAGTTAAACTTTGAATTCCTAGCATCTCTGTGGACAAACCCAGTCTTTCCACTCTCTACCCCATATGTAGTATAGTAGTAGGAACGAGAACAACAACATAAATATTTATCTTTAATCCAAGCCCTCTCTTCGCATTTCTAGACTCTCTCGTGAAAAAAGGTTGTGTGTTTATTACCGAACCCTAGGGAAGGCTTGTCAAATTTTAGCGCCATTGCCAAGGATGCTAGTCTAAAGAGTTAATTGTTAACTTGCATAGCTTGTTAGTTGAGTAGTTAGTATTGTTTTTTTTTATTCTTGAGTTGGTTTAGCTGTTAAGCCTTTGTGATAGTGACCCATGTACTTCTAATCCTTGTGCTAGTGTTTTTTCTTAGTTAGGCATTGTTTAGTTCCTGGTTTATGGTACATACCCATGCTACGAACCAAGGGACTCTACACTATTTCACAAAAAATGCATGTAACTGGGAAGGAAGGAGAAGAGCTAGAGTAGGGGTTTCACAAGATTTGACTCTTTTAGTTGAAGAAACCATAGTTATGGCGGAGAACAATCACACACCTAGGGAGTTGATGACTCCTAACTTGGAGAATCAACCCCTATGTATTGTCTTCCCACCTTTGCCATTGAATGTGACTTTGAACTCAGGAGCGGCATGATCTAATGTTTGCCAACTTTCTATTCGTTGAAGACCCGAAGAGTTTCACCTAGTGTGCACCAATATGAAGCCGCTGGGAGTTTTGGAAGAATACTATAACTTGAGATCCTTTCCTTTCTCGCTACGGGATGCGGCCAAGGATTGGATATATTATCTCCCGCTCAGGTGCATCACTTCTTGGATGAATATGAAGCGGATGTTCCTTGAAATGTTTGTTCGAGCTTCCAAGTCCGCAGGTCTCAAGAAGCAGTTTTCCAACATATCTCAAATGGCGAACGAGCCCCTTTATGAGTGTTGGGAGAGGTTCAAGAGATTGTTGGCAAGTTGTCCTTACCATCCATTCAAAGAAGGTGACTTGGTGTATTACTTCTTCGAAGGGCTTTGCGACGAGGACATGAGGATGATTAATGCTACATGCAATGGCTTCATAGCCAACAAGAGTATGAGGGATGCAATGGAATTGTTTGAAGAAATGGCCAACCGGATAAGGAAATTTAGCATTAGATCCTGAGTGAAGGCATTGGATGAGCCGGCTCAATCTCCCAAATTGGAACTTGTTTCGATGATGAAAGAATTTATGAAGGGGAGAGTCCATCAAGTCAAGGTTTATGGGCATATGTATTCTTGATCACACTACCGAAACTTGTCCACAAGTGGTGGAAGATTTTGAGGAGGTGAAAGCGTTGGACTTCAATGGTGGAAATTGGTAACAATTTGCAAGAGGACAACAACAAGGGTTTTAAGGGAATCAAGGCAAAGAAAGACAAGACCCCTACACAAATACCTTCCATCCTTGATACTGCGATCACCCCAACTTCCGTTGGTGTGGGAAGGAAACTCAAGGGTGCAACCGAGGTGGACAACCTTAACCCCAACCCTATCCAAGAGAAGAAAGGCTTTCCAACAACAATGCCGCTTTGTACAAGTCGGACCGGGAGGAGATCTTGGATGCTATAGCTATATTGGCAAAGAAACAAGATGTGTTCACGGAGCAAGAAAGGAGAGAAATTTAGGATCTTGGCACTAGAGCATTTTTTAGTATCAAGAAACTTGAAGTCCAAGTTGGAAAACTCACCAACTCGGTGACTCGACTTGAGGTTAGGGAATCTGGTAAGATCCCTTCCTAACTCAAGATTAATCCAAGAAATATGAGTGCGTTGAAGTTAAGGAGTGGGAAGGAGGTGCGTGAAGCCGAAAGAGAAATTGTGCAAGATGATTTGATTGTGGAAAGTGA
>JAULKJ010109102.1:0-15412 GCA_032355405.1 Rubia balearica | reverse complement strand
GGTAGGGCTTATCCTGATCTCTCGGTTGACTTCATCACTCATTCTATTGATCTCTCCAAGGTGCCATCCTGCACTGGGAAGATAGTGATTGGTGGTATGGTCTCCTTCTGGTTCTGTACTATAACCTTCCGGTGAGTGGGGGGAACCCACAATTATCTTTTACACTCACTCTACCGCTCATGAATGAGGTAAAGCTATACTGAAGGAAAATGGTATTATTTTCTGGTTGTATAAGGGCATGAGGTTCATGACATTTCCCCAGTGTGCGGGAACAACTTTGAGCAAGAATTTCAAACTGCAGGATCTCATCATCAAGCCGGATGCAAATTCACTAGTGGTTCTTGGAAATAATTACCCGAGAGATGAGGATGACACATAGAAGAAGGGTGATTAGGAGTAGGTCCCGGTGCATCTCGCACAGTTCATCCCTATTGTGCATCAGCTCGTTCAGCCATATCCAACATTCCCTCAGGCTATGCCACCGCTGCCTTTTAAGGATCTCGTAGTTCCACTACCTTCTTTTGATCAGGTTTTAGGAGGAACACCCCCCTCATCAGGGGCCATTTATCATTCATGAGGATCCTTATCATTCCACAAGGAGTGGTGCTGGTAATTCTCACATGCACGGCATTTCCTCCCACTATGATGACTTTGCATTGTCGAGCAGTTACGTTTCCCCACCTGGCTCAAGCTCTGAGCCCTATAAGAACAGTGTTTCAAGCCATTCTCAGCAAGAGAGTCAACCTTGGCATCATCCCCAATTTAGCCCTTTTTCGGGAGCCTGAGTCATTGGGTTTTGAGTCGAATTTCATTACCCCATGTGGACTCATCAGCTGTATGGACTGGACTAGGCACAATCTTTGGGTTACTCCATCTTCAGGTTAGGCACAATTTTCACAGTCTTGGTGTGTGGCTAGACCACCACGAGTGGGACATAGCGGAGAGATTTGATAGGCTCGTCAATCAGCTGCACCACTTGAGGGAGAATACAGGGAGCTTGCAGGAGGCCATAAGGGAGATCAATTATAGGTTGAGGACATCAGGCATTGGAGAGGGCTACTACCATCCAGATGCGAGCGGACAGTGGCACGAGGCCAGATGTCAGAGGTGACATTGAGTATCTCTCGTTGTTTTCAACTTTTCCCTTAGTTATATACATTGGGGAAAATGCATAAACTGAGTGTGGGGGAGGAGTTTGAATACCTCTATGGTAGTATCTCTTGTGCCTATGACTTAGCTTATGATTACTGTTAGGATAATTGTTTGGATGACTGTTGTTTCTCTTATTTTTTGGTATTTTCCCCCATTTGGATATTGAACTTTAAGTTGTTTTTTTTCAGGCGTGGGCATCTTTTTGTAGTTTTTGTGGGGGATGTGTTTGAAACTTTGGTGAAGTAATTTTTTCTTTTTCACTATCTTTTGTATTATAAAGCCCAACTTCGGGGAATTTTGTGCTTCACTAAATAAATTGAAGAATTTGAAAAAAAAATATAAACCCGACTAAGTTGGAAACCCTAAAAGGCAACTTAGGCAAAAATGGGAAGAAAAGACCGGATAGGTCGAACGGGCCTAGGTAAAAATGAGAGACTAGGCCCAGATAGGTTGGAAAACCTACGAAAAAATGAGAGGCGGGGCAGGAAAATAGTGAGATGGTAAGCTCAACATGTGTGAATGCTAGGGTGAAAATCCAAGAGGGCTCCTAGGGAAAATGAGAGAAATTGAGAGAAAACGGAAACTAAGTTGAGGATCCTTTGGCCTTATCCTTGGTTGTAGCTAAGTTGAGAATCTTGATTTATCCGTAGTTACAATCAAGTTGAAGATATTTTAGACTCCTTCATGGTTTTTTTGGCAAAACCTCATGGATTGCTTTTGGCGGACTATTCGGTGGAGTAAGCTAGTTCAACACTTATCTTTTGTACTTACCTTTTTCTTCACAATATTTCAAGTGTTTTGGTTACTTTAGTATCTTCGGGGAGTGTGAAAGTTGTGAGATTCTTACTTCTTTGGGGGAACTAGGGTAGCTTGGGAGCAAGTTGAATGAATTGTCTAACTTCTCTTTGCATGCTACATTTCGTTTAGATCTATTCTTGTTTTTGTTTACTCGAGGACGAGTAAAGGTATTAGTGTGGGGGGATGTATATGCACCTTTATGTATGAATTATCCAATGCATTTAATACATTTATTATTATCTTTCTTTGGTTGATTGCTAGTTTTAGTTAGGTTTACACGACAAAGAGTTTAACTTTTGGTTTTCTTGTCAAAATCCCGAGTTTTCTAGACTTAATTGAAGGAAATGGACACTTTGTATTCACGCGCTACAGTAATTAAGGAATTTATAGCACTAACCATTTCACTCAACACGGCCCATTCCATGATTACTTGGTTGGCACGACTCGATTCACCCAACATGAGTCGTGCCAAGCCCTAGCATGAGCCGTGCCAATCCCAGTCGGTCATGTGCACTACTCCCTCCGTCCCACTATAAATTTCTTAATTACTTTTTGAGAGTCAAACTTTTTAAACATTGACTGTAAATATAAATTAATTTATATATAATAAAAATATCATGTTAGATATAGTTAGATTCATCTTAACATCTATTTTTCTAAATATTAATTTTTATGCGACGCTATTATATGTAAATTGAGATATTTAAGGTCAAACATGTCCATTGAAGACCGTGAAAAAGTAAATAAGCAATTTATAGTGGGATGGAGGAGTATGTAATCTTTTCACACCAAAATTAGGCTAAGTATGGGCACAAATCGTTCTGTTTCACACAGTCTGCATCATTTCAAGTCATCAATGCCATGACCAGCCCATGGGATGTGAAAAACAACACATCATGTGCCGAGATACTGAGTAAAATGAGAAAAGCAAAAATAGAGTTCCAACCGACAACCCGTGCCAATTGACACGGGTCGCGCCAACACAAGAGGGTCGGTCTATGCTAAGACCGATGGCCTGCGGTGGCATGAGGCCAAGGGTTACGCCACACCTGAAAGCCCGTACTACCACGAGGGTGTCTCGGTCAGCACAGACCCCCCATGCAGTTTGTGGCTGCTAGGGTTTTTGGTCTTTTGGGATTATTTTGAGGCCCGATTCCCTACTACTATATATATGGACCTATGTCTACTAGCATTTAAGTTTATGCTAATTTTTAGACTTCAAAAGTAAGCTAAAGAGACAAAATACTCTTCCTTTTCTCTAGGTTCTTTTCTTTTCATCTCTTAATTTTCCTTTTGCCCAAAGGCATTGAATCCAATGAAATACTTGGGTTCAATACTTAAAGAGTAGTTAATTTACTTCGAGATAATATTCGTATTCATTTTTTTATGTTCATTTTGTGAGGTTTCATTGTTCAACCTATTTCTTGGTTTTTTTGTGTTATTATGTTGGTTTGTTCCTAATATTCTTGTGAATTGCATGATTTTCACACTTAGTTATCACACATCAAAGTCTACTTTCATGGTGTTGCACTATTTCTACCTTCTGGGGAGGGAAACCTAGATGTACTTTGGGTAACGATGGGTCCAGAACCGTGTGGGTGTGTGTACGTAGGTTGCTTTTGTTAACGTTACGATAGACCATGCCCTAGTTAACCGACTTGTTAGTCTAAAGGGTTACAGTTAGAGATAGCTAAAGTAGCAAACTAGAATTTTCTTTGTGATCCTAGAGCCATCAATAAGATGCCTACTTCCTTTGCCTTTGTAGGCCTAGGGGTAGTGTGTTCGAAGTGTTCCGCCCGGGACTTAATCGCATGGGGGAGAATCAGACCTACACAATTAGCCATTGTCATTGTTGCACTCTCCTTGCTGCAGAGGTGAGGCCGATGGAAGATTTAATACAGGAACCCTTACGTGACATATAGGGGGGAAGTTTTGACCATCGTTTGCACTACGTGATACAAACACTAGAATAGGCTTATTGTTATATGTGATGAAATCAATAACCGAAATGACATTGATCATGTAACGCAAATATTCCCCGAGTGCTATTTTATATTGTTATTCTTGTGATATTTGCAAGCTAGAAGTTATTCATTGAAAAACCCCCTGAAGGGTGTTTTTCCAACATTGATTGTTCCTGACACGTGGTCGGATTGATGATCCGATCACGGTTGTGTATAGTTTATTACTAGATTCCTAACACCTCTGTGGACGACCTCGATACTTAACACTATCTACAATTCTTGGTAGTATAGTAGTAGGAACTGGAGGAAAATATAAATTTCATATTTTACCCTTAATACTGTGACAACCACCTCTCAATTTTAGTTGGAGAATCTCCTTTGGTCTGTCAATTGAATTAGCGACGCAAGGATGGGGTGGGTCACAATCAGTCTTGAAATAGCATATAAGTGTTGCCAAAAAAATTAAAGTAATGCCGAACTGTTGACCGGCTGCTTAGTGGGCCAAAATTGTTAAGCTAACCAAAGTCTGTGACGTGTTCTGTACTTGACACCGTATCACCTGATCCCCCTTTGGTACGACGTCGTATATATCGAGACGGACAAAACCATGGCGCAAAAATATGTTATTTGAAATGGTTATAAATAAGGGGACCCTGAAAATCAGTTCTACCATCCATTTACAAATATCCTGCAAATCCTACAGTCTTCATCTTCCTACTCATCTTCTCTATTCAGGAAAAAAATTTGTTCTTCCCTATCACCTAACACCTCATTTTTAAAATTCTTACTTTAGAATACCATATATCTATTTTCTGTTAATGTATTTTATATTTTGGCTATCTAGTTTTGCCTCTGATTTTTACAAGCATGAACTTTCCTTAAGTTGAAACTTAGTAATAATGTTTTGGTTTGTTGCAAAATGGTTTTTTTTTAAATGGTTTTTTTAATATGATGTTGATCATGCTTCAATTTTCTGGTTATATGTGTTTCTTCCGTATCAACCTCTGATATATGCGACGTCGCAAATCTATCTGCCACAAATCGGTTCATGTGATTAAGTGTAACATCGTATCTTCTTATTTCAAGTAGCTTATATTAAATTTTATGACATCGTAATATTATCGAGTGACCTTCGCCTTGAACAAAATGTTACTGACGTCGCATTATGACATATAATTCTAGTATTGTTGTGCATATGTGACTTCGGTATTGTTTCGGTCATTTCTTCAGCTTAACCAACCACCAGGAGAAGTTGCATGTACATGTCGGTCATCCCACTGGTTTGAGCCGACATGTACCTGCTAAGACATTGCCAGTGTTGCACCTTACACTCCATTGGGTTGTTCACACTTAACATTTTTCCTTTTGACGTGGGACTGATGGTTGGCGAAGGATCGTCTAATCCACCCTATTTTTAGGTCTTCCACCAACGTACATATATATTTACTAGCTAACACATCTTCATACTTTATATATAACAACTAATTTATTTTTGTTTTTCATACAGCTCACTGTAGAACATCGGAACCCAAAGCATGTTTTGTTCGACATTGACCATTATACAATGATTCTTGATAGCCTACAGTTCCACTGCACTCTCAAGTAACATAACGTTGGGAAAAACCCTACTTTGGAAAATCTTTTTTAATAATTTTTATTTGTTGACAATTGCATATATATAAATGCATATTTCTAAATAATAATATCTTTAATTTATCTCAGTATATCCCGTGTGAGATTGTACCACTCTTGCCGACTAAGAAGACTCCCGTAGTGCTGAGGTGCTACAGAACGGAGTGGCGTACGAACTACTCGGGGCAAGGTAAGATCAAGTTCATTTCCCCAAAGTGTTTTGGAAAATTCCTTAGGGGAAAAAACTATGAATTGGGGACACCTTCTTCTTCGAGGTGCTACAAGTTAGGAGGTCAATCGTCTTCAAGGTCATCATTGTCCATGGTAATCGAGTTTATTGTATTTTTACTTATGTTGGAACTCGGACAACTTTTATTTGAATTTATGTTCAAATTGAATGGATATTTTCATGACTATTGTTTTTCAAATTATTTAACTATCCTATTTGAAAATTTATAATTGACTATGTATATATGTGATTTGATTTGTGTATGATTTTATAAAACCATTCCATAATTCTACGATTAAAAACCATTGCACATAGGGTGTAATGGACGTTTACATAAGTTAATTATAATTTCTATGGTTTTTAAAGCACAAAGATCGCTAGCTACTGTAATGCCCAATTTTCCTGTTACGTACCCCTAAATTAATCGTGATGACGGGATATTGGGAAGAGAGAGACGCCAAAACGGGGAGAAGCGCATGACAACTATCTTCTATTTTTATTTTTTTTCTAACACTGTTAAATTCTTTACTTTAGTGTATATTTTACATACATGTGACTTGAGTAATCAATCGGAACACATATCGGTGAAAATGACATTTTATTCGAAATCGGGTTACCTATTAAAAAAACATGTGCAATGTCGCACACGTTTCGGTAACATTATTTACATCACATAATAACCGAGGTAAAAAAGTAATTATTTACCTCAATTTTTTTATAACTGAGGTAAATAGTATCTTTTACTTCAAAAAAATAACCGAGGTAAAAGAACTTTTTACCTTGGTTATTCGGTGTCAAAAAAACTAAGGCAAAAGGGGCGAAGTAATAGGTCATTTTTCTTGTAGTGCTTACGCTCTTATTACTTTTCTAGGGAATTTTTTGTGACAAGGAAAGTGATATGAGCATTTTAAGAGTTGAAGATTTCATTTGGAGGTTTGAAGAATGAAGAATTGAAGACAAGAGAAATGAAGAGATGAAGATTTGAAGACTTATACAAGAGGAATGAAGAATTGAAGATTTGAAGAATTGAAGACAAGAGAAATGAAGAGATGAAGATTTGAAGACTTATACCAGAGGAATGAAGAATTGAAGATGCGGTCATTTGTACCTGTCGCGACCAGTGGTAACTCCTCACGGCTCGTGATGGAAACTTTTCGCGAGTCACAAGGATACTCTCACAGGTCACTACAGCCTACTGCAAGTGGTATATTTTAGAATCTCTCTTGTACTATAAATAACAACATTCTCATCCTCTCACTAATTTCCAATCTTCTTCTTCTGACTTCCCCTCTTTCAAAGCCTTAGTTCTTGCTTATTTTTAATCTATTTTCACTGTGGATTATGTTTTATTTTCTTTTGATTGTTAGTTTGAACTCTAAGTTATCAATTGGAAGCAATTGATTGAAACTTCCAAGCTCATGTAGTGAGAAACTCTATTCACTCATTTATGAAGCATTGATTACTTAGTATTTATTGTCAATTAAATGATGTTGGTTACTTCATTTATGTGATGGGGTATTTGAGAATATTAAATGTTTGTATGATCGCATTTTAGGATGTTAAGGAAGTGTACAAATTCTTCTCTTTTTGGTATGAAATCCAAGAACATGGAATTTGGACCTCTTGTTGTGTAGATAATGTTAATATGGTTAGATAAATATGATTATGAGGTTTTTTTCATGTTTATCCTAAGGAAGCACTAAATGGTATAATTTTGAATGTCGATCTTTCTATGTTAAAGCTAATGAATGTTTCATTTGGTTAAATGGCTAGGCATTTGGTAGAATGCTTGTAATTGTTATTACATATATTGGTTCTTGGTGTATGATGTCATTGATGAAATACCTTTAGGTGTTTTTTATCTAAATTGATCATTGGTGAGTCTTACAAATAGTCGTTGATTGATTTTGTAAATTACTGTTAAGAATAATGGAATGTTTATCTTCAAAATGGAAGTTGTAGCATTCACAATAGCTAATGAAGGTGATTAAATGGGTGATTGTTTCTAGGATCTATAAGTGGCTTGGAAGTGGGAATCAGTAGCATCCAAGGATTTGTCAACTGTATTTTTATCCTCTTTTATTCATTCTTTGCACGATTAGTCTAATTATCTTCATATGCTAGTTGTCTTGTTTTTTCTTTCATAACTTTAAAAAAAACCTAATCCCCCCACTTTACTTGCTATATACAGTATATATATGTGTGTGTGTGTGTGTGTGTGTGTATGGAGGTGGGTTCAGGTGAGAACACCCATTTAGGTGAGAACGCCATCTTATGTGAGAACAAATATAAGCCATTGGATTTTTTAATCTAATGGTTGTGGTCAAATAAAATGTTTGATATTAAGAACTCGCAGGTCATATTCTAGGCTATAAACCCAGAAATTGGGTCATGACATATATTTTGGATTCTATTCCAACTTATTTTGTCCTTCCCTTCAACGTCTTGTATACAATTAATTAAACCTTAGTTTCTTTCACTTGTTTTGTTTTACATTTCTTTCAGTTTTAATTAGAAATTAATTTTTTATTAATAAATTGATATTGGTTGATGAAATGAATGCAGATTCATTAAACCGACAATATTGTTTGATCCTCTACCAAATGCAAGAATAATGAATGAAGCACTTGCAACACTTACAAGTGATGATTTAAACACCTTTAAATTATACTCCAAGCACCAAGTTATTTTGGTAGCACTCGTAAGAATTAAAAGAAGCACCTATAAGTTACATTTGAAGCACTTACAAGCAACAAATGAAGCACCTTTGAGTTATACTCTAAGCACCATGTCATTTTTGTAGCGCTGCATCTTTGAATTATACTCTAAGCACCAAGTTGTTCTTGTAGCACTCGTAAGAATTAAAATAAACACCTATAAGTTATATTTGAAGAACTTACAAGCAACAATTGAAGCACCTTTGAGTTATACTCTAAGCACCAAGTTGTTGTAGCGCTCATAAGAATTAAAAGAAGCACCTATAAGTTACATTTGAAGCACTTACAAGCGACTAATGCAGCATCTTTGAGTTATACTCGCACCAAGTTGTTCTTGTAGTGCTTGTAAGAATCAAAGTAAAACCTATAAGTTACATTTGAAGCACTTACAAGAAATGGTTGAAGCACGTTTGAGTTATACTCTAAGCACCAAGTTGTTTTTGTAGCGCTCGTAAAAAATTTTAAAAAACGTCTATAAGTTACATTTGACACACTTACAAGCTATAATTGAAGCACTTTTAAGTTATACTCTAAGCGCCAAGTTGTTTTTATAGAGCTCGTAAGAATTAAAAGAAACACGTATATAAGTTACATTTGAAGCACTTACAAGCAACAATTGAAGCACCTTTAACTTATACTCTAAGAACAAAGTTTTTTTGTAGCGCTCGTAAAAATTAAAAGAAGCACCTATAAGTTACATTTGAAGTACTTGCAAGTGAAGATTGAAATACCTTTAAGTTATACTCTAAGCACCAAGTAATTTTTGTAGCGCTCGTAAGAATGAAGCATCTTCAAGTTATACTCTAAGGACCAAGTTATTCTTGTACTACTCTTAAAAATTAAAAGAAGCACCTATAAGTTACATTTGAAGCACTTACAATCAAAAATTAAAGCACATTTGAGTTATACTCTAAGCACCAAGTTGGTGTAGTGCTTGTAAGAACTAAAAGAACCATCTATAAGTTACATTTGAAGCACTTACAAGAGGCGAATGAAGCATCTTTGAGTTATACTCTAAGAACTAAGTTGTTCTTGTAGCACTTATAAGAATTAAAAGAATCGCCTATAAGTTACATTTGAAGAACTTACAAGCAACGATTGAAGCACCCTTGAGTTATACTCTAAGTACCAAGTTGGTTTTAGGTCTCATAAGAATGAAGCGTATTTGAGTTATACTCTAAGCACCAAGTTGTTCTTGTAGCACTCGTAAGAATTAAAAGAAGCACATAGAAGTTAAATTTGAAGCAATTACATGCAACAATCGAAGCACCTTTGAGTTATACTCTAAACACCAAGTTGTTGTAGCACTCGTAAGAATTCAAAGAAGCACCTATAAGTTACATTTGAAACACTTTCAAGTGACGAATGAAGCATCTTTAAGTTATACTCTAAGCACCAAGTTGTTCTGGTAGAGTTTTTAATAATTAAAAGCACCTATAAGTTACATTTGAAACACTTACAAGCAACGGTTGAAGCACCTTTGAGTTATACTCTAAGCACCAAGTTATTTTTGTAGCACTCATAAGAATTAAAAGAAGCATCTATAAGTTACATTTTAAGCACTTACAAGCTACGAATGAAGCACTTTTAAGGTATACTCTAAGTACTTTTAAGTTACATTTGAAGCACTTACAATCTATGACTATGACGGAAGGATCGAAGTCCTTCCATGTCTGGAATATTGCCAAATTGCAAAACATTCTTTTTCTAGCTGGCCATTATGCTTATTGCTTTATTTTAAGAATGACAGCAGACCATTATTTATAAGTGGCATTTTATTGATTCATGATGAACTATAAATATTACGCTTCTATTCAATTCAAAATTCGATCATATTGAAATAAATATTAACTATTTATATTATAAATAAAATAATCAGTTATAAAATCCCCTATATATAATCAGTTATTATTATTGTACTTAGAGTACAATTCATATTAGCACAAGAGACACCTACAAGTTATATTCAAAACACTAACAGGTGGTGATTGAATCACCAACGAGTTGTATTCTAAGAACCAGATTGTTTTCGTATTACGTAAAAGTTAGAAAAGACACATCTACAAGCTACATTTGAAGCACTTGAAAGCGATGCTTAAAGCACCTACGAGTTGTTTTTTGTAGAACATAAAATTTATTTAAAAAGCACTTACAAGCGATAGATGAAACACCTAAGATTTGTACAATAAGCACCACATTGTTTTTCTTAGACACGCATTGATTTGTACTCTAAGAACCAAATTGTTTTCATAGCACACACAAGTTATAAAATAAGTGCCTACAACTTACATTTGATGCACTTACAAGTGTTGATGGAAGTACCCGCAAGTTGTACCCTAAGCACCAATTTGTTTTCGTAGCCGACAAAAATTATTAAAGAATGACCTATGGATTATATTTAAAGAACTCACAAGCATTGATTGAAGCACCTATAGGCTATACTCTAAGTACCAGTTTGTTTTCATAGATCATATAAGTTTTAAAAGAAACACATACAAGTTATAATTGGTGCACTTACACGCAATGGTTGAAACAACTACAAGTTGTACTCTAGACACCATTTTTTGTCACACAATTTATAAAATAAGCATCCAAAAGAAACATTAGCTTCAATATGAACTAAGGGCTCGCAAAACATTGAACATCGCTATCTTTTAATAGCCACAATCAGGAAGGAGATGGACCAGGAAGGAGATGGACATAGCAGAATTGGTTATTTGTTAATTACAAAATAATTTCTTTCCAACTCTTCTCCTAATGTCTCTAGTGAGAAGTGAGTTGCAAAAAAAATGGTCAGTTCTCCGACAATAGAAACACCATTTATCTATTGCTTATGATACTGTCTCATCGGAAGGAAACTTGAATGCATCTTCATTTAAATCAATAACAGATTCCCAAACCAGAATTTTCTTCTGTTGGATCTTTTCCTCTTCAGCCTTCAGTACCACCTCATCAATAATTCCAGGAAATTATTCCTTGATGTCTTTCTGAAATTTTCTTGCATATTAACATGATCCCTTGTGCCAGACATAATTGCGGATGCATTTGGTTTCTTCAAAATTGAACAAATTACACTTGCTAACAAAATTCTGGGTAATGGCTACGGAGTCCTCAAGGTTGATGACCAAATGCCACCATTCGTTGGGTACAAAAATTACTTCTCCAGCCATACAAACACACTCAATCCTTTGATCGGGAAGCTGGCTAACCAGTAAATGCTGCATTGAAAGACACTTAGCTCATAATGATTGAAAAAGAAAGAAAATGATTGGAATTCTTTGTGTTAAAAAATAAAGTTGTAAGAGCCATACAAAAATAAACAATGTTAAGATACAAACACCAGTATCTCGGCCATAAATATGACATGATTTTCTTCCACACTAAGTCAATGACTTCAGAAAAAGGGTACAACTTATAAGGTATTCCTTATGTTTAAATTATTCACAATTACAAAAACAAATGATCAAACGTTATTTAATACAGTTTTGATAAGTGCACTAATGTTTCTCTTTGCATAACATATGGTACACAAAGTTACCGTAAAATAAACACAGTTCAGCTCCATAAATGCTTTTAAAAATCTCAAATCACCATAAAACAAGAGCTAGAAAACTAAAACACATTTCAGTATCAATGGAAGGACACCATGCACAAAGACGAAGCATCAGAGTTCAATGTTGCAAATGATTTCTTTTTATAAGTTCTGAACAAATGGAAACTCACAAGTAAACTTATTTTTCCAATTAACTCCCAGATAATTATGGTAAATACCAGTATTTCCATAACCTTGTTTCTAACCATAAAGACGTTCATATTAAAAACAATTATTAAAATTATCTTCAAGAACATATCAACCTGACATTGAAAAAGCACAATTTCTTAAAAAACTTAACAATAAAAGATTAATCAACATTAAACAGGTGGAAGATGAAAACATAGAAACACGTCTTAAAATTGAATCACCACCACAAGAACAGAGGAGATAGAGATGCACACCTTCAAATGGAATCACCACCACAAGAACAAAGGAGATAGAGATGCACGCCTTCAAATGGAATCACCACAAGTACAAAGCAGATAGAGATGCACACCTTCAAATTAAATCACCACTAGGGAAAAGTCCATAGAGAAGACTCCAAAAATATTCATATTAATTCCTACAAAACCACAACAATTTGCACAAACGAACAATTTAAACAAATAAAATCATCGAAAATCATAAAAATGGAGAAATGCATAACATCCACAGGAAAGGCCAAATTTTTTAAAAGAAAACATAATACTCTATTATCATAACAAGCAAGATATGAAGGATCCTTCAAAACAACACATAACAATAAAAGAAAAAACAAACACAAGTACATCATAATATCCACACATACTGCACACACAGAACATAAACTTTCAAGATCACATTTATTCGTCATCACAGATTCTGAATTCAAGTATCCCTGTCAGCGATGCCCTTAATTTGCTGAGAAATTTGGTTTCCGTAGTACACCTCCTTATCCTTCACATCCCTCACCTCGTGCATGAATTGGTCCCTTGCGTAGTCGAGCTTGTCGACGCCGATAGGGTGCTTCTGGAAAAACTTCCACAGCTTCTCCGCCTGCTCGTAGATGTCGCTTCTATCACAACTCCCTCCAGCGGCAGAGTATTGCCCGCAATCTTGTTAACTAGATAATGAATGTTAACTAACACCATCCTCCTAGATAATAGATTTTAAGGCCTCCGATCATGGTGAAGAAGCCGCCGATACTTGTTGAAGAGATGATCGCATCGGTAAAGGGGAATTCTAGGAATTAAGTTAACTCGATGAAGCATTGAATGAAATCCAATTTCCTTATAACCCGAATAGTGATCCAAGAAGAGATCCACGAATTTTGTAAATTAAATAAATGAATAATTTCTTACATTAAATCCCATCCATAAATTTATAGTTTTTCAATGGCTCAGATCTGTTCTCCCATAAATAGTTGTTCTCACCTAAGATGGGTGTTCTCACATGATCCCAATTCTATATGTATGTATGTAAGTATATATAGGGGAAGGTTCAGGTGAGAACACCTAGTTATGTGAGAACATTAATTTATGTGAGAACAAATCCGAACCATTCAATCATTTGATCTAATGGTTATAAGCTTGTGGGAATTGTTTCAGGTTATAAGGTCGCGGGGATTTTTTCAGGTTATAAGCTTGAAATTGGCTCATAAAACAAACTCCAAACTGGTTTTAAGAACTCCCTCCAGTAAAATCCTTCCCAAAAAAATTGAGCTTTTTAGAGCCATTGCAGAGGATGTTCATCGGTGCATGAACTTTCAGCCACCCTCCGTTGAACTCTCCGATGCTCGACACCTCAAAGCATATCCACATCTCCTCCTTCACTCTCCTCAAGATGCCCAAACATGGTAATTAACTATTTGATCTAATTAATGCTTTTCACTCTCAGCCTAATTAGGGTTTTTGTTGTGTGAATTTTAACTAATGAATTGATTAACAATGAGAGTCAGAGTACCTACTGAGGTACGGCATCACGGAAAGTACTGCGGATAAGGTGGCGCGGTCGTAGTGGATGAGGGAGAAGGTGGAGTTGTTGACGGAGATGGTCGCGTGAGGGTGACGCATTGGATTTGGAGAGTTGGGTGGCCAGTGTGATGTTGGTGATTTTGGAAATCAAGTTGGTAGGTATGATTTTGGTGTATTTATTTGATTGATATTAGGTTTTAGTATTGCATATGTGGAAAAGCTACCTTTTTGTTGATTCATCAAGGTTTTGATTGTAGTAACACTAAAGTTTTTTTCTGAATGAGGAATGTTTTTTACTCAAAGTTATCTGTGTAATGGTTAGATTGAAGAGGTTTCAACCAGATTGATGACATTAATTGCTTGAGGGTATGTTTTTGTCAGAGATGTGTGTCGTATACTCACCGTGCTTGATCCGATAACTATTTCTAATGTTGTTAATTGGCACAATTTTGATTGATAACCATTTCTAATTTTGTATACTCTATGTTTGTCTTCTATCATTCTTTTTTCATTGTTATTTGTTCTTTACCTTGTATTTGGGTCCAATAAATAATTGGTTTCATCCTTTCTGTTGTGATTTTGTTTCAGGTGTTGAACATTCAATTGTTTTTATTTTTAGCATTCGTGCATTAGTGAATTCTATTGGGTTAGGACATAGGCTACAACTATTCCCATTCAACGTATGATTCTTATACTAGAGGTCTTTTGTGGAAAGTGGAGTAAAGCATCAAGTAAAGTAGATAATCATATTTTGAATGTGTGATAAAGGTGCTTGGACTTATGTGTGCAGGTGTTTTAACTTAAGGTCGTGGGTGCTTTTACTTAATATTGTTTGTACTTTATGGATTTCGAGAAAGTATTTCTTGTAAGTGCTTTGAGTATAGAGTGTAGGTGCTTCAACTATGTTTGTACGTGCTTAAAAGTTTTATTGAAGGTGCTTCAACTTTTATTTGTTGGGGGTTTCCAGTGTGTGATGAAGGTGCTCTATGTTATGCATGTAGGTACTTTAAGTTAAGGTTGTACGTGCTTCAAAGTTTTATTAAATATGCTTCAACTTTTATTTGTTATGGTTTTGAGTGTGCGATGAAAGTGCTCCATGTTATGTGTATAGATACTTTATCTTATAGTTGTAGGTGCTTCAAATTTGTATTGAAGGTGTTTTAAATTTTATTTGTTGGGCCTTTGAGTGTGTGATGAAGGTGTTTCAACTTGTGTGTGTATGTGCTATAAGTGAAGGGCGTAGGTGTTTTAAATTAATATTTTTGGTGCTTTAATAATTTCAAGCAAGTTTAATTATTTTTTCATCTCCAAGCGGCCCCTCTTGGCAGGATACTACTGGCCAACTATGTTTGCTGATGCACAGGAATATATCCATGCATGCGACCCATGTCAAA
>JAULKJ010109101.1:0-25054 GCA_032355405.1 Rubia balearica | reverse complement strand
TTAGTATATAGACTCTAATATCATCATGTGAGATATTTTTAGACTCCTATGTCGACGTAGTTTCTAAATATTAAATTATAATGTACCATTAATAACCGTAATAAAGTTATTAATGGTCAAACATGGTCTGAGAAAGTTGACCAAAAATTGTGCAGCTTGAACTGGGACGGAGGGAGTACCAAACTTGAGAACTGGATTATGCAAAATACAAAATCTATTGCTTTCTTTTGTCACCTTTGTGGTTATATCTGCCTTTTTGCAAGATCTATGGCTTGCTTAGTTAAGTTTACAAAGTTGCAAGATCTATAAATTGTGAACTTAAGAGCTTGTATTGTCTGAAGTGCACGATCTATTGCTTTCTTTTGTTGCTTTTTTGGCATATTTGTGTTTTTGCAAGATCTATAACATGGGAAAGTAAGATTGCGATGTTGCAAGATCTAGACCTAAAAGTTGCAAGTCGTTGCTTCATGATTGGTCGGACTCAATTGTTTTTGATGTGTCATAAATGGATTTTATTCAAAAAATTTAAGTAAAGGGCATGAAAAGTGTTTTAACCCCAAAGATCCCTTTTGATATTTATATACAGCTGCGATAATTTCACTTTCAGAAGAAGAAAAAAAATGCTAAACTAACCAATGATCATCTCATGGATTTTGTACAATTGGATTTTTCCTACCCTCCACCTTAGATCTACAAATAAATCTTTTTGAGGTTGATCAAATGCCAAGTGTTAGGGACGCTGGTGCCCTCCAATCTTTCTAACTCATAGCAGTTAGATCGGTACGCTTTTGCTAACTTGTACGGGTCTTCCCACTTTGGGCCTATCTTTCCTTTTTGTTCTGCAAGCCTCACTTCATTTTTTTGTAAAACAAAATCACCAACTTGAAATTGCATCTCCTTGACTTTCTAATTTTATGCTCTAGCCATATTCTCTTGGTACTTCACCTCTGGAATCATTGGCCATTGCCTTCTTTCTTCAAGTTCGTCCAAATCCAACATCATCGTTTCAAGATTGTTATCTTCCTTGTATTCTTCTACTTGAAAACTTGAATTCCCGATCTCTACTGATATTACTGCTTCATGGCCATAGACTAGACTCTATGGTGCTTCTCCCGTTGGTTGTCGAGCTGTTGTTATGTATGACCATAAGGTATTGGGTATCTCGTCAACCCAACCAGTTTACTTTCCTTCCAATATTTTTGGATGCCTGAACTAGGGTTTTGTTGGTTACCTTCACCTGACCATTTTCTTGGGGGTGGGCTACCGATGTGAAATTTTGTACAATCCCTAACTTCGAGTAACATTCAGTAAAGGCCCTACTTGTGAATTGTGTATCATTTTCTGTGACAATAGTCTGTGGAACACCAAAGCGATAAACTATGTTCTGCCAAATGAACTTGTTGTGACTCTTTCCTATAGCTTTGCTTCAATCCATTTTATGAAGTAATCAATTGCCATAATTAGGAATCTTATGTTTCCAGCACCCTTTGGGAAAGGTCCAGCCAGGTCAATTCCCAATTTATCTAATGTCTGTGC
This sequence comes from Rubia balearica, assembly GCA_032355405.1. NCBI lineage: Eukaryota > Viridiplantae > Streptophyta > Magnoliopsida > Gentianales > Rubiaceae > Rubia > Rubia balearica. The sequence continues at coordinate 23,518 of JAULKJ010109101.1, read as the reverse complement.
TCTGTATACTCCAGTTAAAGCAGCCTGCGATATTGTGGCATTAATCTGGAAATTTCTTCACTTAAATATGAAGTTGTTCATCGTTGAACATAGTTGGCCAATAGCATTGTGCCCGAAATATGGTGTTCGCAATATTTCGAGACCCTTGATGCGTTCCACATAATCCTTTGTGCACTTCTTTCAAGATCTCACCTGCTTGTGATGGTCCTACACACTTTATCCATAAAGATAGGAAACCATTTTTGTATAGGTTTCCCTCTTCATAAACGTAGTTATGAGACCGTAGTTTCAATTTTATGTCTTGTGTCTTATATATTGGAAACTTTCCCATTGCAAAGTAATCTATCAGCAGTGTCATCCAGTTTAATACCTTTGTCTAAACTATTGACACATTTGTCATTGCTGTACTTCTGACTGGAATGAACTCCACTTTCTCATCTTTGTATCTGACCAATGAATCAATTCTAGCTATTGCTAGCTTGGTTAGGGTGTCTTCTTTTGTGTTCTTACTTCTTGGCACATGGTTGATGTAGAAGTATTTGAGTTGATCAATGAGCTGATGAACATTCCTTAAATAATTTAACATCTGCTCTTTCCGCACTTCGTAGTCTTCTCTCACTTGTTGGAATACTATTTGAGAATCACTAAAGCCCCGAAAGCTTTTGACCTTCACTAAAGTCACATATTACTACCTCATGTTCCACTTTATTTTTGGTGAGCAAAAGTTGAAACGAAGTGAATATCTGTGCTTCCCCCTTTCAGGGTTAATGGTAGTCCTGAACGGCAACCTTCACTGCTAGATGCTCCATCAATGAAAAATTTCCATGCGATGTCTACCCACTTGGATTTTCCTTTGTTGATTCCATGATTCTGTTGTGCATTCGTGTTTTGTGCATCTTTGATAGTCATATCTTTGATGAAATGTACTAGGGTTTATGCCTTGATTGGAGTTCGTGGTTGGAATTGGATCTCATGTTACCCCAATTTAAGAGCCCACTTAGTCATTCTACCAGATGCTTCAAGATTTTATAGGATATTCTTGATCGGGTAATCAGTATAGACAATGATCCTATGATTGTGGACATAGGTTCGCAACCTTCTTACTGATTATACCAAAGCCAGAATAAGCTTTTCAACTGAAATATACACTCTCTCTGCACTTTATAGTATTCTGCTGATGTTGTACACTAGTAGGTATCCTTGGCCTTCTCGACGCACCAAAACTAAGCTTACTGCATTTTTAGAAACAACCAAGTACAAATATAGGGTTTCTCTAGATATTTGTGAATTCAATGTTGGTAATGCCTGAAGCTGGTCCTTCAAGAACTCAAACACTTTTGACTTTCCTCGTTCCAGCAAAATTTCTTTACCTTCTTAAGGAATTCAAAGAGTGGGAAATATTTCTCAGCTTCATTTGAAACAAATCTACTAACTGCTTCCAACTATCCCATTAATATTTGCACTCACTCGACTATTCGTGGTTAAAGAACGTTAACTGTAGCTTGTATTTTCTATGGATTGGCCTCGATCTTTCTAGAGGATACCTTGTATCTTAAGAATTTCCTTGCGCCTACTCCAACTATGAATTTTTTGGGATTAAGCTTCATGCCAATCTCATTTAGTGTATCTATTCAAGTTTTCCGCAAAGCTACCTATCATTTTGCTCTTGACAACCACGTCATCAACATATACCTCCACATTTTATCCTACTTGATTGCAAATTTGCATTTTCGATCACTCTTTGGTATGTTGCTCTTGCATTTTAAGGCTGACGACAGTCTTACATAACAAAATATTCCCAAGTTCATTATGAACGTCATATTCTCTCCATCTTATGGGTTCATTAGTATCTGGTGGTATCCTTTATACGCATATAAAAAGGCTTCGTATCCTGAAATCACTTTTAATAGCTAATCAATCTTAGGAATGGGATAATAATCATTTGAGCATGACTTATTTAGATCAGTGAAGTATGTTCACATCACCCTGCATCTGCCTTTTTTACCATCACTTGGTTAGCTAACCGTTTTGGATATATTACCTCCTTTAGAATACCAACTTGAAGCAATGTTGTTACTTCCTCTTCACTTGCTTTCTGCCTGTCACTATCAAAGTATCAGGGCTTTTGCTTGACTGATTTGATCAAATCGCTGATGTTCAAAGAATGGGTAGCAATTCCTAGTTCCACTCCTCTTATGTTCTGCAGACTCCATTCAAATGTATCTTTATGACTTAGTTGGATTTTTATGAGCTTTGCTTTCTCCAGATTTGGAAGATGTTTTCATATTTTGACTCACTTAGTATTATTTTTGTCATCCAAAGTGACAACTTCAATTTCTTCTCCTAGATCTATTCTGATTCCCGTTGCCCGAGTAAGCCGTTATCTGAGAAAGAGTTAACAATATTTTTTTGCTTCAAATTTTTCCTTGCTTTCATCGTAATAACCATACACTGCCTCGATAGTTATTGGTTTCCTCTTATTGTTGTAATTCTAGCAGGATTCGGTAACTCTATTAATGAATGGTATGAGAACCATATCACCTTCGCTTTGTTCATCAAGGGCCTTCCTATAATGGTATTAAATGGACTCGGTGAATCCATGACCATAAAATCGTACATAATGGTACAATTTCTATTACTTTCACCAATATTAATAGATTGTTGTATGTTACCCAAAGGTGTCGTTGCTCGTCCTATAAATCTTACAAGTGAGGATGTAGACTTCTTTAGATAGCCCACTTGAAACCTAGCCTATTGAAGCAATCGACAAATAGGATCTTGACAGCAATCCTATCAACCTCAAATACTCTATGACCAGTTACATTTCCAATTTTAGCGATAATGACCATTTGGTCATTATGAGGTGAAGCATTGGGAATTGCATCCTCTTCACTAAATGTGATTGTCTCATCGGACGAAGCCTCTTGAAAATAGGATTTTGTGGTGGTGAATATCTATCCTTGACTTTCCAAGCATTGTTGGATGGTGGCTCAGTTGATCCATGTATAGACATAGTTACTCTTTTTGATGCCTTGGTCACTATGTCTTCGTCATAATTTACTGATGTTGTCATCTTCTGATTTTTTTTCTGTGTGTTCACTACAGTCTGGGTTTTTTTTTTGCCACAGAGCTCTCTACTTTGTTGCTTTTGTTGTACCGGCTTCCCCTATCCTCTTTCATGTACTGGCTCAGATAATCATTCCTCATATTCTCCTCTATCTTCTTCTAAGATATCTGCAATACTCGATGTCATGGCAATGGTCTTTGTGGAAGGCACGGTAATATTCTTTGTATCTCTTGTAAGGAGGTGCTATCATTGGTACCGGTTCCCAAAATAACTCTCTATTTTCTTACCACACTTCTTTTCTCGAATTTATTAGAAGTGTTTCTTGGAATGATGCAACCTTCATCCCTGATTCTCTTTACTTAAAAAGGATATTTCCCTTCCTTTTATTTACAAAACCATTTTTTGGATCTTCCATTATCCTTTTATCACCTCGGTCCCACTCCATCTTATGGTTATTCGCTTCTTCATCTCGCACATATTGCTTAGTCATTTTTGCAAGTATCTTGGGCTTTCGGGCATGTTCTTCGTGAGTTCCTTGTAGAATTCTTCTGGGCGAATTGGTTATGAAATTTTGTGAGACTTTCGACACTTCGTACCACGTGATCATTGTTCCTGATTAGAAAAAAAGGGAAAGCCCTACATACCAATTCAATTTTTTCATCGCAAAATCTCATGCTTTTGCGATATGAATTCAGGAATTCTTTCGGGTCTGTGGTCCCATCATAGATTTTAACATGCAAAGGAAGCTTGAAGTCTTTTGGCATCTTGAAATTTTGAAGATGCGGTGCCAACAGTGATTTATCCTCATCATGATTAGCTACTATATCCCTTAACTCATCCTGGTACTTAAGGTTCTCATGCCTTTAACTTGGTGTTTAATTTATCCTCGGAGATTTTGGCTTGAGCGTGGCTAAGAACTAACTATACATGTATTTTTTGTTAGCTTCTAAGAAAGTTGTAGATGCTCTCCTTTCTTTTTCTTGGTTTGTATTAAGAAATTCTACTTCCTCCTGATTACCCTCCATATTTCCTTACTATTTTCCCTTTCTCTACTAGGGACATATGCTTGATTGTTGCTGGGATGCATACTTTTCTTGCGTTGATCTATTTGTGCTTCTGTGGAGTGGTTGTGGCTTTTCTCACTTCTAGTGAACACTATTGTTTACTTGAAAGATATTGAAATTAAAAAAATATTCTCACCGCCGCCGCCTACTGATGTGGTAATCCAACAAAGTAAAGCATATGTTGTTCACCGGGAAATATCTCATCCTGGAAAAACAGATCCCAAAAGTTATTCCAGGGAAAATACTCTGACTGTCAAGTTAGCCTTTTTCTTAGAAAACTAGAATTTCTCAGTTTATTCTCACTTACTTGGGCCAGTGTTGATGTTCCCGTATTTATAGCCTATCTTAGTCATGGCTCCAAATTATTGGGGCTTAAGATCATTGATTGCACCATGGTCACTGCATTTTGGTTCGTGTTTAAGTGCTTGTGTTCATTCCATCTTTCTCGGTTTACGGTTGGATCTATAATTGCAATATTACTCCTTTACCATTTTGTGGTTGACTTGAACCTTGGACTGTATGGATTTTTCTATTTGTAAAGTGGGATTAGGCGGGGCCTGGAAGTCAGCAATCCTTAGTTACTGGGCTAGGTAAACACCGGGAAAGTCTTTTGAAACAACATATGCAACGGCACACGCTATTCAGTATGATTATTCACTTCATTATTTTACCCTTTACTGTGGTTGATATAATAACCAAGGTAAAAAACGTATTATTTACCTTAATTAATTTTTAACCTAGGTTAAAAATATTATTTACTTCAAAAATAAAAATAATCAAGGTGAAAGAACTTTTTTTTATTTCGGTTTAAGTGACCTAAGCCAAAAATTGAGGTAAAAGGGGTGAAGTAATAGGTCGTATTTTTTTTTGTATTGATTACACCTAGGGAGCATCTCCAATCTGTGGCCCATGCTTTTTGCGAAGGCCATGGGGTGTGGGCCATGGCTTTTACACCGCCCTCTGCCACTAGTGGTGGCCTTATTGTTTTACAAGGGTTTTTTCAAACATAGGCCTTTTGAGCCCCTTTATCTTCTCCAATATAAGGAGCCTTTAGTCTCCGAGGGTTTAGTAAGTAGGTATAATGAAGATTTTACTCTTGGTTGGTAGAAAGGAACAAGAGAAGTTCCTCTCTATCTCTAGAGTTTTTCTTCTCTTTTCGTTCTCTAAGTTCTTAGATCCATGACATTTAATCCAATGAATTCCATGGATTTAATATTAGGAGTAGAGTAGTTTATTACTTGGTGATTTATTTGCATTCATGTCTAAGTGATGATTTTGTGAGATTCTAGATCTTTCTATCTTTTATGTTTGTGAATATTGATGTTTGATTTGTGTTTTATATTCTTTACAGATGCATGTTATTTATATTCTATGATGAACTGTAGTTTCATATGTGATATGTCATTGTTTTAGACCTATTTGCTACCTTGAAAGTGTAGGGTTAGGACTATTATATGTTCATGAATATCGGTGATGTGAGTGCATGCATGTACGATCAAGAGTACCGTTTCGATCGTTAGAGCCTAGCTTGATTGGATCATTGTGTAAGAATAATTCGTGTTAAGGATTATAGATGCCCGTAATGGGGGTGCAAACCCTTGATGTACCTCGATAGAATAAGCAAGATAGTTTATAGTAACTAGGGTTGTCGTATACCGAACATAGTCATTTCAACCCTAGAGTCATCATGAGACACCGATTCCTTAACCTCTAATGGCCTAGGGAAATATGTCCATAGTGGAGTGCACATGATGTATTTTACTTATTCTTGAAACTAACGTTGCTACCTACACAAGGAAATTGCTCTGCAGTTGCTCTCCAAGAGGGGGAACATTAGCATTGGGAATGAGTTTTATAGGGAAAGAAGAGCGTAAATCAGGTATTTTATTTGATCGGTGCACTTTTCCTAACTACGGAGGCGGTAATAAAAGCCTATAAGATGCCGATTAACTTTTGTGCGACAGACACTGGGAATGGCAGATTATTATCCACACTGTGTGACATGGGTATGAGATAGGTTTTATATGTCTTATATACAGTGGAATCTAGGATCAAATTCATTCACCAGTCATGTTATGCAAATATCCACAAACCTAGTTTAATATAATTTAATCTCTCTAAATTTCATGATCAGTAGTTGTTTTGATGAACCCCCACCCCCTATATATGTTTGTAGCAATAGCTATTCATGAAACACAATCGTAGTGACGCCTGGTTGCGAGTTATATCTAGTTAACTTTCAAATTCTAGCATCTCTGTGAACGACCCCAGACTTGCAACTAACTACTTTCATGTATTAGGTACTGAGCATATGAGAGCATTATATTATCTTATCTTTGATCTCGTAGCGCTCTTTGGATTAATTCTCCCAAAAGTTAACAACCTCGGGCAGTGCAGATCAACTCTTTTTCTTCGCCACATCCATCTACTGCCATGTTTTTAGCTTATGGCCTTCAGTTTACTACCGTCCCTGCGAGTGACTTCCTACTATCAATCACCAATCTTCCAAATGGCCTTCTACACAATCCAAAGTGCCTACGAGAAATCTACAAATGAAAGCTCAAAAAATATATCTAGACACTCCTAGAGACATAAAATCCATTGGATATAAAATTAGCTACAAAATGAGGGATCTAGATAAGAAAACCACAAACGGTCATCTAAATTTTATGCAAGGTAAACTCACCTAAATCTAGCAATCTACCATACAAAATATAATGAAAGATATGCAAAATGCCTTAGGAAACATATGCGTTTGACATCTCATCAAATCCTCCACACTTAAACCTTTACTCATCCTCTAGAAGGAAAGAACAAGCAGATATCTAAACCTAATATAGCATGCAAAGAATTTCCCCAAAAAAAACCCAACATTTTTATTCCTAGACTACCCTAGCCCCAAAGACGTAAGAATATATTCGTTCTCATAATCCAAAGAAACTAAAACAATCTAACAAACCAATATACAAAATTAATGTGAGGTTCATTCATGTGAATTGTGAAGCTAACCCACTGTATCAAAACACAATCCAAGAGAAGAGTGAATAAGTTTCAATTTCTCATATTTTCTCTCATTTTTCCAAGGAGCCCTTTTTGATTTTCATCTTAGCTTCCCACATTTTTTTCTTTTTCAAAGCTCATATTTCACTTTTTCCACACCAACTGGGCTCTCACTTTTTCATAGGTTTTTCAACCTATCCGTCCTTTTCCATTTTTGCCTAAATTGCCCTTTTTAATTTTTGACTTGGTCGGGTATATATTTTTTAACATTTTTTTGTAGCACAAAATTCCAAAAGTAGAATCCATACTACATGGAGAATAAAGAAAACAAAAAAAAAATCGCTAGTATTCTTTAGTGCTTAACTACTCCACCTCCCACACCTAAACTTTACATTGTCCCCACACAAAGTGTAAAAATAAATAGTGGATTAGGGAGAATGGTAAGAACTTACTCTTGGGAGACCGAAGGACCCACTCTTATGGGCCTCTTTTCGCGCCTTCTTCTTCTCTCGTCTTGCCTCAACTCTTTCCTTTTATAGGGAACCAGATCACAAAAAGCTCTAGCTTCAAGACATATATCCTATCAATCAATTTCTCCATGGCCTCCTCTTGCACATCAACTTTCCAGTATACAATGGAGAACTTATCCTTCACTTTTCACTCGATGGAGTCTAGTCTATCTCCCTGATCCCTCATGGTTCCGTTCATAGAATCAAGGCTCATCTCAAACTCCTCCATTTGCAAGCTCATTCCACCTACCACGTGAGTAACTGCATGCACCATTAGAGTTGAACTCAAGAGTTTTACCCCAAATGTGTGAAATTGATCAAAGAAGTCCACCGATAGGTTGGTATGGGTAGGTTGTACTCTAGAGGGATTCTCACTACCTTATTCTTTGATGTTCAGATCCGGGGCTGCTGAGGTGCTGTAGAAAGATTTCTCGAACCTCAAATCATAAGCTATTAAAAGATCCTCCAAAAAAGTGTCATGATTGATTGTTGTGCATTCAGATTTGGGAAGTACCGTAAGCTAGACAGGGCCACGCCACCATATAGCAAAACAAAAAGATCCTCTTTGGTGGTGTTGGCAATTATAGAAGCCCTTGCCAACTTCTCCATGGCATATCTTCTCAGCCAACGACCCAAATTCGCCAAAGAAAAATGGGACGGCACCTCATGTCTTCGTTACTATGAAAGGAGGCCGACAATTCCTCCCATCGGTATTTTCTTGGCTTTTTTCTTCAACATAAAAATGCATTCTTCCCTTCGGATTTATAGACTGAAGAACCTACACGTTCCTGTTAGGGCTTTGAGAGATCTCCCTATGGCATAAAACTCACATGGATAGGAGTCAGTGCACGTACTGCAAAACCGAGTGGATGATGGAAGTACTCTTGCTCGAGTTGTTCATTTCCACGTCCTCCAAGTTACTCTAAAAGTTTCCTAATGAGAACAAGATACCATGCCTACATGTTATCCGAACTTCGTTCTCATACTTCCACCCGAACGCTCTAGCATCTTTCCAATGGGTAATTGAGTACTTATTTTTTTCAAGTGGAATGTGATGGTCCTTCTTCTGCAATTATCTGGTGTTTACTCCACTGTTTCCAAGACTTACAAATTATATCAAACATATGTATTGGCATGAATCTCGAGGAAGCCTTCTAGGCTTATCCGACCTAGCAATTTGGTTATAGTTTCGAGCAAGCAAGTGCCACCAATATCTCTTTGGAAGCGAGATTGGTCTTCAAAATTTCTCTCTTTGGCCTATCAAGATTCTTCACTTTTGAGCCGCAGCCCTGGAAATATTTATAAACCCTATGAAGTCATAAAAAATGGCAGGAGTCGGAGCCACAATTGTTTTCGGCTCTTGTCTCTCAACCTTTGTTGAACCCTTCCCCTCATCAATTTTGGAAGTAGTTCCTTTCTCAGGTATACTCCTCTTAGGACATATTCTATCAAAACACAAGAGCAAAGGACATTGTAAAAAAATACGCAAGGCTTACGCACAAACATCACTTAGAAAGAATCATGATTCCTAAACAATTAACATTTAGCATGTTATGTCATCTCAACTAAAAAGTAACAATCTTCCCCACAATTACTACAACTAAGCTAATGCACCTAAGCCACATACTTCCACAAAACAGTATAATAAAAAAAATCTAGTCCCCCCCCCATGGATTCCAATCACAAAGTTAAAACAATTACCCGAATTTGAAGGCTAAGAGATGAAGATAAAACAAGCAAAGAGTGTTATCCCTTGAGACAAAATACCCCATATTTTTGTTTTACTAATTAGAATTTGAAGCAAATTTTTTTAAAAATTATTCGAATTGGAAAAATTGTTTCCATGTATTTTAATCTTTAATAAATAATATATTTATTGAATGTTATTGAATCCTTAATATTTAACCTAAAATATGAACAAAGTTTAATATTATGATCATTCACAAAACAAGAAAAGACTTGTGTGTGATGAATAGTTTGTTTCAATCATTCTGAAACTAGCAAATATTTGTTATGACCAAATTTTTTAAATGAATTTGAACATTTTACTGACTATTTCCCTAGGTGAGGGACATCAAATACACTACCAAAAAATATATTTTGTGGTAATGTACCGTGTACTTGTTTGAAAGTTGACTATTATTTGTTTTGGTCATTGGCGGGCTCATTTGTTATGTTGGCAGGCTGAAATTGTTATGCCCCTATAAACGTATGATATCAGTCACGGGTCAATTCTTGTCGCCTAAAATGACATAGGTGCAACTTCGTTGCATGCGAGGGGGACATTAAAAGGGTCCAAAACAACATCAATCTGAAACACCTATATATATGCAGTCCCTAACAATAAGTTAAAACTTCTGTTTCCAAGTTTCCCAGAATTCCAATAGTCTCCCAGTTTCCCTTCTATATTTTCAAACGTATGTTTTTTTACTCTTCTAACACCTACATTTTTGTAATTGTAACTTTACCTTTTTCGATCTATGGTCTTTTAAATGTGTTGTATTTGTTGGTTTTCTAGTTTTAATTAAGATTTGTTAGAGTGTGAAGTTTCATGGAATATGAACCTAGATACTATGTTTTGGTATAGTTTTGGATGTTTTTTGTTTAATTTTTTATTGTTTAAGTATCATTTTTTTATTGAGTTTATGTGTTTTTTCCCGTAGCTGCCTCTGATGCATGCGACATCGGTACCATGTTGGTTACAAGTTGGTTGATGAAAATTGTGTACGACATCATACATTCTTAGTTTCATTAATATGTTATGGTATATGAGACGTCGCACCAATGTCGAATTGACCATTGGTAAAACTGATTTGTTACCGATGTCGCATACAGGCATTTAAGTTTACTTTAAAATTGTATAAGCAACCTCATTTCTGCATCGGTCTAGTATTCTATTATGTTGACAATAGAGCAACATTGCTGGTACATGTTGACCAAGACACTTTTCGGGATCGACATGTTCCTACGATGCATGGCCAATGTCGTACATTGCATTTTTTAGGCTAGTTTGTACTTATCATTTTAATTTTTTTAGGACTAATGTCTGGTGATCCACACTCCACAGGCTTGTACTTTAGGGAGAATTAACCCGCGGAACACTTGGAATAAAAAATAGAGATTTATAATGTTGCTCCCATTGTTGCCACTAAACTACCAAGGGGTAGATAGTGGAAATTCCTAGGTCGTGCAAAGAGATGCAAGGAATTTAATGGTTAACCATGCAAAGCTGAATTGGGTCATCAATCTGATCATGTTTCAGGAATAGTTAATGTTGCAAATAGGGATTTTTTTTGGGGGGGGGGGTGTATCTATAAACTATGAGCATGCAAGAACAAGAGAGACAACTATATAATACTAGCATTTGGGGATATATGTGTTACATGACCAGTAGTATATTTCGATCCTAGATTCTATGAAATAAAAGATGTATAAACCTATCATAATACTTATGCCACATAGTGTGTTCGATAGCCAACACTTCCCTTTTTCCATCACACAAAGGTGGTCTTGTCTTCTTTGATCAGCAGCCCTACCTGTTGTATAGATTTACTCTTCCCCGTAAATAATTACATCCCAGGAACTCCACTATGAATGCTTCTCCTAGGCCAAGAGAGGCAGAGGAATTGTCACCTCATGATGACTCTAGGGTTGCGATGGCAATGGTCAATCTATACCAACCTTAGTTGATACTAATTATTTTATCCTTGCCTATCAGACTCCGGCCACTCAAACTAGCATGGTCATTGGAGCAGTGCTCACGACCCATATGTATACACCCACACAATTGCGAACTTCTCACTTCCCCTATTACCCTAGCGACACTCCTAAGGGGGCAACAATAATGCGCTATACATAAAATTAGACTAAGGTGTAGGCCAACATAGTATAATAACCATGCATTTAATAAGTATTCAAGGCCTAAGTCAAACATAATATTCATAAGCATTAAAGGATAGGAACATATTAGAATCTCACAAAATAACTACCCTATCATGAATACTAATTTAAATCCCGAAGATAAATACTACTTCCTAACCATTGAACCAAACTGATCCATTGGATTCAATACCCCTAGGAAAAACTAGAAGAATTAAACTAAGGGAGAAGGGAGAAGGGTTAGCCCCTTTTTCTCTCTACATGCTCTTAGAAAAAATTAGAAGAATGGAAAAATAACTATCCAAAAATTAAACCCTAGTAGACATAAGGTCCTGTGTATAGTACATGGTAATTGTACCTTGAAAGAGGCCCAAAAAAGGCACCTAAAGCCGAGCTAGCCGCTAGGCCGATGACGTACAATATGGTACATGTCGTTGGCTAGGCGCATGTCCTACGGTGTTCTAACATTTGAATGGCACATGTCGTCTGATTCCTAGCGAGCTGCCGGTTGGATGCTTGAATTCACTTTCTGATTGGCAAATTGCATGCAAAAACTTACACTGTCGGCTGGGAGTCGGTTTCTTGGCAACTGATGGCACGATCGTGTATATCTTCAGAGAAAGTGGGCTGGTGCTATGATTTTGGGCTTCGAGGGGTACGGGATGTGAAATATGGAATGAACCATGTTGCATACTTAGCTGCACGAGACTATTGAATAGCATAAGCCATGTGGTTTCTTGCGGCCCATGCCATCCGCCTTTTGAACCACCCGGATTTGTTGTGCATGGCCCGCGCAGTATAACACGGCCGTGCGAGTTTTTCACTTGTTCTATCTTTGATTTCTTTCTCTTCTTGGCTTCATTTCATCTACTATCAGATTTTGTCTTGTGGCTATCTATCCACCACCATTCTTGCGAATAGCCTTCAAATAACTACAACCATCCTAGCGATTGGCCTTCTACAATCTGCACTGAAGTGCTTACGAGAAATCTAACAAATAAGCTCACAAACAAGATCTACATGATCATAATTATATAGTGTCCATTAGGTCAAATAAATCTACAAAACTAATGAATTAGGCAAGAAAAAATATAATGGCTATCTAAACCCCTTGTAATGTAAACCCGACTAAACCTTTCTATCAAACATCTAAAACATACAAACAGATGTGCAAAATGAATTGGATAACTCATGCTTCTAGGTGCAGATCAATCCTTCCACACTTTAACATTTACTTGTTCTCGGGTAAACAAAAATGAGCAAAAATATAAGCGGAAAGTAGCATGCACATAGATTTCCTCAATACATTCAACATTTATTTTTAGACAACCCCTTTTCCCCCATAGATGTAAGAATCTCACAAATCTCACTCCCCAAAGAAGCTAAGACAATCTATCTAACCGATCATAAAAAAAAGTGAAATTCACAAAGATGAGTGTGAAGCTAACTTACTCTACCAAAAGGACATCCAAATGACAATCAAAGAGACCCATAGGATATTTTTCCAATTTTCTTTCAATTTCTCTATTTTTTCCTTAGAGCCCTTTCGATTTTTCATCCTAGCTTCCCACAAACTGAACTCACTTCTCACCTTTTCCACACCATGGCCTCTTATTTTTCCATAGGTTTTTCAACCTATCTGGACCTTTCCTATTGTTGCCTTAGTCGTCATTTCGGGTTATATATATAAATATTCATTTTTTAAAAATTTTAATTTTTTTTGTACAACACAAATTGCTCCAAAGGTGGGCTTCATACTACATGATATTAAAAAAATGATTAAACAAAAATACAAAGGAACCTTGTTGAAATTCCTAAGTGCCCAACTACTGCAACACCCACACTTAAACCTTGCATTGTCCCCAATTAAAAAATAGTAGAATCAGGGAAAATAGTCCCACTTACTCTAGGGACCCAGATGGGGGCTCCCTCAAGCGTCTCACCTTGCGCTTTATCCTCCTCTGTTCTTGCATTATCTGTTACTTCTTAAAGGGAACTAGGTCTCGAAAGCCATAAATCCTCAAAGAATGAAACCTCTCGATCAACTTCTCAACATATTGTTCCTGCGCATTGGCTCTCTCATCTGCGATTGCAAACTCTTCCTTTACCTCCCGCTCAATGGAATCCAGCCTAACTCCCCAAGCTCTCATGGTGTCATCTATTGTATCCAAACTAGTCCTAAATTCCTCCATTTGCAAGCTCACTCCCTACCGCTAGACCAAAATCTTACAGTATTTAGGTTGAACTCATGAGTTTTTCCCCAAAAGTGTGGAATTGGTCGAAGAAGTCCGCAGGTATGTTGCTTCGAGTAGGTGGCACCCTAGATTGAATCTCACCATCGTCCTTCTCAATGTTCTTGTCTAGGTTTGATATGATGTAGTGGAAACCTCTCCCAGACCTCGGATCGGGGTATAGAATAAGGTCTTCCAAGTCGGTGCCATGGTTGATGACAGTTTATTCTAATTGCGGAATTATCCGGATGTTGCAAACTGAAGCACCATTGCACAACCAAATGAGGATGTCCTCTGAGATAGTGGTGGAAATGATCGAAGCCCTTGCCAATTTATTCACTGCTTAGCTCATCCCGGAACAATCTAGGTTTGGTACGACAAAGGAAGATGGAAGCGAATATTTCAAATGTTGGGCTAAGAATCCGACCATTCCTCTCATCGGTATCTTGACACCTTTCTTCTTCCCCGTGGCTAAATATTCCTCCTAGAGAGCCCCCACCAAGTTGGGGTAGAAATTACTTTCCAGATTCATTGTCCTAAGGATTTGGATTTCCTGGTTGGGGCATTGAGAGATCTCTTTGTGGAAAAACACCTCCATAGATAGGAGCTGGTGCACGTACCGGAAAACTGGGTGGATTATTATGGTACTCTTGACCAAGTGACTCATATTCGTGCCCTCCAGGTTTCTCCAAAAGCTACTCAATGAGAAAGTAAAACATTTCCGGTGAGTCCTTGGAACTTCCTTCCGATATTTCTACCCAAATGCTCAAGCGATCTCCCTAGGGGTCATGGTGTATTCGTTGTCATCCTAGTGGAAATAGATGATCCTCCTCCCATCACTGTTCATTAATTTCTCCAAGGTCGCCAAAAAATCCAAAGTCAATCTTATGTACGGTTTGGAGTGCATCTCTTGGAAGCCCTCAAGGCCTATCCGTCCTAGCAAATAGGTGATAGGCTCAAGAAGGCATAAGGATACCAAGATATCCTTGCATGCAAACTTTGTCTTCAAGATGGTCCTCTTTGGCCTATTGAGATACTTCTATCTCTGGGACGCACTCCAGAAAATGTTGACAAACCCCATGAACTTATCAACCCCAAATGAGCGGTTTGGAAGAGGGGAAGTCATTGGCTCCCGTCTCCCAACTTTTTCTGAATTCTTCCCTTTCTGCCCCCATGAAGTTTTTCATTTCTCTGGCCTATTCCCCTTTAGAGCCAATATATCACAAAAAGAAGAAGTAGGTAATGGCAAGAATACACAAGTATTACATCATTAAACAAGAATCATTCTTCCTAAACAACCAACACATGGAAAATCATATCATTTCAACACGAAGATCATACAATCCCTCCACACTTACTTCATCACAAAAACATGCTTATAACCCACATACTTTCCTAAAACATCTATAATTTTTTATATTCATGCTTCCCACCTACAACACCATCATGCTAAGAAAAGTAAGAAAACACAAGGTCCAGTTACCCAAAAAATTGTGACTAAGAGTAGAAAATCCCCACAAGAAGAAACAAAAAAGATCTCTCCTATGAGAGAAAGGATAAAAAAAAATTGAATTTCCAAAATATGAAGTGAGAGTGGGTGTTTTTGAAGTACCTGTAGTGGGTTAATTGGCATGTATGGTTGGGGAAAGGAACCCTCAATATTAACACAGAGAATCAAGAATCATATGAAAATGGGTTGGTTATGAGAGAGGGAAAAAGAAGATAGTAATGGTCTGAGCAAAAATAGAAACTCTTGGGGAAAAAAGCTTCGCTCAATTAATGCACAGGAAAGGTGTTGATGTTTGGTGATGTACCATTGACATCAACAAGCTTATGGAGTAAGAGACTTGCAGAATTAATGGCTAAAAATGTTTGGTTAGCCAAAAGAATTTTTATTCTGAAAGAAAATGACATGAACGTGACATTTGATAGCCTTGTTCCGAATCAACTTACATGGGTCATTTGCATTGCACGACTCATGCCTCCCCAGAACCTTCATTTTTCTAACATTATTTTACCCAAACCTATTTCCTTCTAACCATAAACACGAGAAACTATCTTAGACTTGAACAATCAGCCAGATTTTCACACAAAATCTTTTGTCACAAAAACAAGATCATGCAAAAAGCTAAATACCATCAAAGAAAAAGAAAACAATGTATTTTTATTATTGTCCTCACGACTTATTATTCATGCATTCTTCTTGAAAAAATATATAGTTGGGTCTCCCAAGTCTTCATCTGCAACTCCATCCATGATTGCATTTTTTTGGAGAGGTCTCCACAAAGTGTCTCCTTTACCTTCACGCCTTTCGCTCACCATAGAGAGCGTACGCTCATCCTTTTCTAATGTTGAATCCGTAGCCATTTCCTTGGGTTTAGGAGGTGGTCGAGAGGGTTTTAAGTCTTTTCCATTCTCCACCAACTGCTGCAAGCTAGTGAGCATAGAAAAAATGGATAAGAGAAAGATTATCACTTAACTCTTGAATTGCATAGGTGTCATCAACATTGTCGTCACAATCAAAGCTCAGAACATGATTTATCTCATCACTCTCATCGAGTTAATTAAGGAACTCCTCAAGGCATTTATTATTATAAGTCATGAAAAGGTTATCGCATTGAACATCCTTATCACATAAAGATATGCCACTACACATAAAAGAGGAAATAGGTGAATCATGTTAAGACTTGCAAATTTCAAATCGGACCTTATCAACATCCTCCTCTTGGATTAGTTTTCCCAAATGAACATCTATTTTAATTCTTGATGTTTAAGGAATGGTCTCCCCAATAAAATTTTGGGTGCACCACCATCGTGTACTACACCAAGGACATAGAAGTCTGCCGGAAACACTAAACTACCTACCCTAACCATGATATCACTTACTATATCTCTAAGGATATCTTTGGAATGATTGTCTAGTTGACAATAACACTAGTGTCCCCAAGCTCACTTATGTCAAGGTTCTCATAAAGGCTAAAAGGGATCACAGTGATAGAGGCACCTAAATCAATCATAGCATTCTTTGCCAATTTACTACCTAAGGATATAGGAATAGGAAACATTCCGGGGTCACCACACTTCTTAGGTATGATGTTATAAGCTAAAGTGGCTACTCCCCCTTTTTCAATTGACCTACTTTCTTAGTTGGTCTGATCCTTCTTTCAGGGAATGAATTTTATAAAAAATTAGCATAAGAGGGAACTTGTTCAATCACATCAAGAATAGGAATTCTAACCTAAACCTTCTCGAACACCTTGCAAATTTGTGACACCTTTGGTTTTCCATGTAGAGTATTAGGAAACGGCAGCGGAGGGATCACCTTTCCTCAGTGGTTGGGAACTCCTTTGAGGGCTCCTCCTTAGCTAACTCTTGTTCTTCGATATTGGTTTTGTTTTCTACAAGTTTATCGTCCACTTGCACAATCATTTTCTCTTCCTCACGTGTATCCTTACTACTTCTCAACTTTAAGGCACTTACATTTTGTGGATTAACCTTGGGTTGGGACGGTAGCTCACCGGATTCCCTAACCTCAATTTGGCTCACCAAAGTGGAAATTTTACCAACTTTCACTTTGAGGTTCTTGATAAAAGAAAAGTCTCTAGTGCCGAGCTCCTTAGTATATCTACCCACGAACACATCACTATTTTTTACCAATTGGGTATTTGCATCAAGGATCTCCTCCCAGTTTGACTTGTACAAAGGTGCATTAGAGTTGGAAGGACGTTCTCCCCTCAGGTAGAGTTGAGGTTGTCCTCCTTAGTTGCACCCTTAAATTTCTTTACGCCACTGGAAGTTAGGAGGATTGTGGTATCTGGGATTGAAGAAATTTTAGTAGGGATCTTTCCTGTATCTGCCTTAGTTCCCTTGGAGTTCTTGTTATTCCCCCCAGAAAATTTCCTATTTTCACCATTGAAATCCAAGGCCTTCACTTCTTCAAAGTCTTCAACCACTTTTGGATATATATCGGTTAGATGATCAAGATTTCAAATGCCACACACCATTACTTCTTGATCTATGACATTCATGAACTCTTTCATCATTAAATAAATTGCTTGTACTTGTTCCTCAAGCTTAGGAGAGTGAATAGGCTAATCTAAGATCTTTAGTCAGAATCAGGTACTAAATTATCTTGTACCGTTTGCCATTTCCTCAAATATTGCAATTTTATCCTCAAGGCTCTTTTTTGCTATGGATCCATTGCACACTGCATTGACCATTCTCATATCTTCATCACAAAGGCCCTCGAAGAAGTAGTACAAAAAATTACCCCCCTTGAACGGATGGTAGGGGCAACTCTCCAAAAATCTCTTGAACCGCTCCCACTACTCATAGTGAGACTTGTTCGCCAATTCAGAAATGTTGGAAAGTTGATTCTTTAGGCCTAAAAAGTTGGAAGGTGGAAAGTACTTCTCAATAAACCTCTGTTGCATGTCCATCTAATAATTGATGCAACCCAGTGGTAGGTAGTATAGATAATCCTTGGCTATGTCCCGTAGCGAGAAAGGAAATGATCTAAAATTGTAATCTTCCGACACCCTTGGTGGCTTCATATTGGTGCACACTAGGTGAAACTCTGACAAGTGCTTGTTTGGGTCTTCACCGGTCATCCTGTATAAGGTAGGTAGGCATTGCATCATGCCGCTCTTTAGTTCACAAGTCACATTCGTTGGCAAATGTGGGAAGACAATGCATAGGGTTTGATTCTCCATGTTTGAAGCTGCCAACCCCCTAAGTGTCTTGTTGTCTTCATCCATCTCAACAGTTTCCTCAACAATAATAGTCGGTCCTTGTGAAACTTCAATTCTAGCTCTCCTCCTTCTTCTTCTCCGACCCCCTGCGTTATCTGGTAAGTGGTGTAAAGTTCCTAAGTTTGTGGTACGTTTATGTACCATAAACCATATACTAAATAATACCAAACCAAAGACAAACACTAGAAAATAAATTAGGAGTAAATGGAATAACTATTATAAAGGCTCAACACCAAAAACCAAATAAAACTAACAAAAAAAAAACAACACTAACTACTCTACCTACTACCAATGCAAGTTAAAAATTAAATATTTAAACTATCATCCCCGGTAGCGATTGTACTTTTAAACTAGCATCCCCGTCAAAATTTGATTTGCACTCCGTAGGATTCTACTTTTGTGAGAATGAACTTGCGGAGCGCTTGGAATAAAAAATAGATATTTATAGTGTTTCTCCAATAAACTACCAAGGGGTAGATAGTGTCAAGTCCGAATTTGTCCAGAGAGATTCTAGGATATTAAAGTTTAACTATGCTACGCTGCAATCGGGCCATCAATCAAATCACGTGTCAGGAAAAGTTAATGTTGTAAACAGGGGTTGGGATGGGCACCTATCAACTAAAATCAAGCAAGAACAAGAGAGAAAACTCTACAAATCTAGCACTTGGAGATATTTGCATTACATGACCAACAGTATATTTTGATCCTATATTCCATCAAACACAAGATGTATAAATCTATCTGAATACTTATATCACACGGGGTGGTAAAGAGTAAACACGCCCCCTTATCTATCACACAATGGTGCTCTCGTCTTCTTCTATCGACACTGCCTATATAATTAGGGAAGTGCATCAATGGCCTTGCTTCTTGAGCAGTTCTACTCTTCCCTGTAAATAATGACACCTTGGGAACTCCACTTTAAATGCTTCTCCCACAGGGTCGTGGACTTCTCATTCCCCCTATTGCCCTAGCGACACTCCCAAGGGGACAACAATGGTGCGCCATACCTTAAAATAAACCAAGGTGTATAGCAACATAGTATAACAATTATACATATAATAATAATGTAAGGCACAAGTCAAAAATGATATTTATAAGCATCAAATGATAGGAAGATCTTAGAATCTCACAAAATAACTAACAAGTCATAAATATAAATATAAATCTCCACGATAAATAACTACTCCAAACTAAATTAAAATCAATGCCCTTGGGCAAAACTACAAGAATTAAATTAAGATAGAAGGGTTAGCCACTTTCTGTCTCTACATACTTTTAGAAAAAAGTAGGAGAATGAAAATCTAAAACTTAAGCCCTAGTAGACATAGGTCCCTATATATAGTAGATATGAATTGGAAAAACAGGCCCAAAAAAGGCAACTAAACCTTAGCTGGCTGCCAGGCACGGGCCTTGAAATAACACACGACCTATGTGGCATAGCCCGTGCTATAGGGCACAAGCCGCCAGCCGGATGCATGTCATCCGGTCTTCTAAGCAATTGAACAACATGGGACGTGTGATTTCCCGCGGGTCACAAGCTTGAAATTAGAATTCAACTTCTAATTGGTACTGGCCATGCATAACCTTGTGAACCTCCGGCTAGGAGTAGATTTCTCTGCAGCGGAAGGAGTGGTCTTGTAAAATTCATGGGACGTGGGTTGGTCAATAGATTTTGAAGTTTAAGAGACACGATCCGTGCAATATGGAACATCCCCTTGTTGCATATTTAGCCGCACGAGACTATTGAATGGCACAGGCCGTGTAGTTCAGTGCAGCCCATTCCATGACCATTTGGCACCACCTAAATTGGCTGGCACAGTCCATGCAGTACAACACGGCTGTGCCAGTTCTTCCCTTGTTTGATCTTAGACTCTTTTCTCTTCTTGGCTTGTTCCATCTACTACCACATTTTGTCTCGTGACCTTCTGTCTACTACCATTCTTTTGAATGGCTTTCTAATATCTACTATAATCCTTAGAAATGTACTTCTAAAATCTACGATGAAATGCTTACGGGTAATCTAACAAATTAGCTCATGAAACAAGATTCACATGCCCATAAGGACATACTGTTCAATATGTCTAATAAAGCTACAAAACTAAGGATTTAGACAATAAAACCAATAATGGCTATCTAAACTCTTATAATGTAAACCCGACTAGTCCTAGCAATCAACCAACAGAAACATACTAATAGATGTGTCAAATGCATCGGTTAACGCATGCTTTTAGGTGAAGATCAGCTGGTGAGGGATTGACAAGTTACCCCTTTTTCCATGTCTTTTACCATTAAACATATATATATATATATTAATACATCTTTACACTTTATCAAAATTAATATAAAAAATTATATAATTCTCCGCGCAAAGTAGCAACACAAAGCCTCTTGTGTTCGACCTTGAACAACATACAATGGCTGGTGATAGAACATATTTTCACTACACTCTAAAGTAGTAGAACTTTGTGAGGGATTGAAATTAATATTATTCTTTGTCAATTTCATACTCCCTCTGTCCCACTATAAATTTCTTATTTACTTTTTGAGAGTCAAACTTTGTAACTTTGACTCTTAATATAAATTATATATAACTAATAAATATATAATGCGAGATATTGTTAAATTTTTCTTAAAATCTATTTTCTAAATATCAATTTTTTATACGGTATTATTATATGTATCTAGATATATTCATTGTGAAACAGGCTTATTGAAGATCGTGAAAAAATAAATAATGAATTAAGAGTGGGATGGAGGGAGTGTATATATATGTATATACATATATTTCTAATCAATATTTTGTGAGTTAGTACATCCCGAGGGACATTGTATCACTCCTGCCAAATGAGAAGACCACCGTTATACAGAGGTACGGGAGAGAGTGGTGTATGAACTACTCAAGGGGTGGGAAGATCAAGGTCCTGTCCCCAAATAATTTTGGCGAGTTTCATTTAAGCAACTGCCTGTTCATTGAGAACACCTTGTTCTTTGAGGACATAGAAGCTGAGGGGCCGATTCTTTTCAAGTTCATCATAATGCAAGCTAATTGAGTTTATTGCAATTTCCGTTTTGTTGAAAATAAGACAATTCCTACACCGATTCTTTTACTACTTGCAAAGTTATTTTCATGGCTGCTGTTTTTCTAATATTTAAATATCTTATTTGAACAATATATAATTGACTGTATGTGTGATTTAATATGTGCATGATTTTAAAAACCATTTTCAATCGTACTATGCATTCAACAACATTTTATACAATTATTTTAAAAACCATTGGAAAAATACTTTAGACCAACTTCAATAATTTTAAAACAGCTATAACATATAAAATTTAACAGAGGTAAAATAAAAGGAAAACATTAATTAAGCAGAAATGACATGGGAACTTACTGTGTGACTGTGTGAAGAAAGCGGTTTGGTATGAGTGAAGTGGAGTGGAATGTGGAGTATTTTATAGGGGGTACTGGGGGTTAGTGTAGTGCCTAATTGGCCTTTTACATTCCTCTAAATTAATGGTGATGATGGGATATTGGGAGGAAAGAGAGACCCCAAATCAGGGAAAAGCGTACAACCCTGACTTTCTTTTTTGCTTCTTTTCAAACACTGTCAAATTCTTTATTTGTTGTTTGTTATGGTTTTCCCTCCACCATTTTCAATCATAAAATGACAAAACTCACCTTTTTAAATTTTTATATAATACTTCTTTTTTCAAAGTCAATCTATTTCAACTTTAACCTCTAAAAGGTCTAGCTACGATGTCGGTCATCCATTGCATCACATGTCGGTGAAAACGACATGTAATGCGATTTTGGCAGTCCTTTTAAACAACCCATGCAACGTCACACGCTATTCAGTTATATTATTTACTTCGTTTTATTACCCTTT
Source organism: Rubia balearica (assembly GCA_032355405.1). Classification (NCBI taxonomy): domain Eukaryota; kingdom Viridiplantae; phylum Streptophyta; class Magnoliopsida; order Gentianales; family Rubiaceae; genus Rubia; species Rubia balearica. The sequence continues at coordinate 1,127 of JAULKJ010109101.1, read as the reverse complement.
TACTTCGGTTAATATAATAACCGAGGTAAAAATTATCATATTTACCTCGGTTATTTTTAACTGAGGTAGAAAATATTTTTTACTTTGAAAACAACCGAGGTAAAAGAATTTTTTTTACTTCGGTTATTTGAATCAAGGTAAAAGGGGAGAAGTAACAGGTCATGTTTCTTGTAGTGCCCAAACGTAAAATTTTCATTATCCCTAGAAAAAGTGTAAAAATCAAAAGGGGAGTATGGAGAATGGTAAGCAGTTACTCTGGTACCTCAAAGTGCCCTCTCTCATGTGCCTCATCTCATGCGTTCTTCTTATCTCTTCCTGCCTCAACTCTTGCTTATAGGGAATGAGATCGCAGAAACCCTCTAGCTTCGAGGCATGGATCCTCTCAATAAATTTCTCCATGACCTCTTCTTTCACATCGGTTCTCTCCTCTACTATGGCGAACTTTTGCTTCACTTCTCACTAGATGGAGTCTAGTCTACTCCCTAAGCCCTCGTGGTTTCATCTGTAGACTTAAGCTCATCTGAAACTACCTCATTTTAAGCTCATCCCACCTACCCCGTGACTATCTTCTTGCTCCATTTTAGTTGAACTCAAAAGTTGTTCCCCAAATGTACGGAATTGTTCAAAGAAGTCCACCAGTAGGTTGGTTCAGGTAGGTTTCACTCTAGGGTATTCTTACCATCTTCTTCTTCGATTTTCATATCCAGGTCAATAAGGTGTTGTAGAAATCCTTCTCAATCCTTGGATTGGGAGCTATGCAGAGATTCTGAAGGGTGGTGTCAATGATTGATTGTCGTGCATGCAGGTTGAGGAAGTACCATAAAGTTAAACACAGTCGCGCATACATATAGCCAAACTGAATGATCCTCTGTGGTAGTGATAGCGGTAATAGAGGCTCTTGCCAACTTCTTCGTGGTATACCTTGCCCTTGAACAACTCAAATTTTCCAAAGCAAAACGGGATTGAGCATCATGTCCTGGGTATTGAGCAAGTAGGCCGATCATGCCTCTTATCGGTATTTTCCCAGCTTATCTCTTCCCCATCAAAATTCATTCTTCCACATACTATATACACTATGTTGAGATAGAAGTTTCCCTCTGGAGTCATAGCCCAATGAATCTACACGT
>JAULKJ010108995.1:0-15415 GCA_032355405.1 Rubia balearica | reverse complement strand
AGGAAAATAACACATAATATCGCAACTTAAGAAATGTAATTTTCCCTAAAATATTGTTTTCAATCATATATGTGTTTATAATGATCTTGCATGAAATCTTTGAAAGATTATTTTATTTCGTTCATATAAAACCTTATACCGAATTAAAAATTAGACTAGAATGTCCTTTCATATTTGAATTCTTGAAAATAGATGCATTATTATAATATATTATTACCAAGATTAAAACCATCTTGCGTGTTGTGGATTCTTGAAAATAATTTATATTTTTTTATAAACTAATTTCTTAACATTATAAGTATCTCTTAAAGTTATAAAATGATCAGAAATAACATATAAATATTACCTCAATATAGAAATGTGTCTTTTTCTAATCATTACTAACCTTAAAGTTGGTTAAGGTTATGTTTCATGTAACATTTCAAGTTAGAAAATCTGAAATTTGATAAGAATTATTAGGATTATGTTGCATGTAGCATTTAAGTTAGAAAATCTTGAACTTGATAAGAATTATATGATATAACTATATTGTATTCACAAGTTTTGGATGGTTGAAAGGAGAATTCCTAGATCTATTCATGGATGGTGGAATTATAAACATGCACGTAGTTCTTGAATTCTATGGTATCAAGATCTTACTTGTAATAATAGTTTCATCTTCCAAATATGATTCCACAAGATCCTATCCTCATTTCTTCACCTATAATGTAAGAATTAAACTTTTAGAATCATTAAGAAGATACAAAATAGATAGAATAAAATTCTAATACCTTCCCTTGATTTTAACTCCTTTGATGAATGTTGTTTGTATTAGAAATGTGGTAGAATGGAAGATTGTGGAAAAAATATGATTGTTTTGTGAGGGAGATGAGTTGAGGATTTGAGAGAATTTAGTAGGATGTTGTTGATTGCGGAGTGTTTGGGAGAGAAAAGACAATAAAGTAGTGTTTTCTTTTTGTGTGTAGGAGAAACATGTGAGGAAAGAGTGAAGTGAGAAAAGATGAATTTAATGCGTATTTCGTGAGTGTGTGTTTGTAGGAGAGTCCTTAATATGAACTACATGGTAAAGAATGATACAATAAGTGCAGTACAATGTAATAATTGTGTATTGTCATTATCATCAGGTGCCAAATGTCACATGCATAAGTTTACTCTCATCTCTCTTCTTCTTATTTAAAGAATTTTTAATTATATATTTAAAGTTAGTTAAACAATTAATTTATATTATTATTATTATTTAATTTTTAATTATGTATCATAATTATATTACATCAGAATTAAATCTTACCATTCATTTAAATTATCTTCCATTATTTATAATATATTATTTTATCTTCTCTTTTTTTGTCTCAAGTAAAATTACCATAAATGAAAGATAAAATAAAAATAAAGAAAAAATAGTAATAATATAAAGCTCCTTAATATAAAAATATTAAATATTACACATTTTAAATTTAATAAAATTGATATATTGGGTAAGAAAATTATTTTGCATGTTATAAATTATTAAGGATAAGTGTTTTGAGTTTAAATTTTAACTCAAATTTGGAAGACGGATTGGGATATGTTTTGTAATTGGATTTGTAATACGTGTAGACTGGTCTACAATTTATTTATTTATTTTGAATCTGGTATTGGAATCTGGAATGTTTGAAATGATGGTTTGTTTCTTCTACCAACCATTTGATGTCATTGTGCATGGCAGGCCTCACATGCACAAAATTTTCCAATTAAGTATTTATTTTAAATTTATTATTGTTTTTATTAATTAAATTTTTAATTTACTTTTACCTTATTATATTTATTTAATAATAATTATTTATTATTTAATATTACTTAAATCTACATATATATACTCAATGTTATGAGTATAGGTTTTCTTAAAAATCATAGAATAAAAAGAAAAAGAGGAAGAATGTAAATAATGTAATTTGTATATGCTATTTACAAAAGAAGTAATACGATTTAAATATAAGTGGACATGTAATTCGAGTATAAAGTGATTTGAATATAAAGGGTTTAACGGTTAAATTTATATATATATATATATATTGAAAAATTTATTTTTCTTCTGATAATCCTATTTTAATATTTAAATTTTTTTGGTTCCTCATAATTATTATTAATTTTATATTATCTTTATCACAAATTTGACGAATATTAACTTTGATTTGATAGATTTTTAGATTAATAATATTATTTATTTATTAATATCAAAACATACTTACTCATTGGTTAATAAGGATTGAAATTTTATTTTCTAATTAAACAATAGTGATTAATGTTCCTATAATTTATAATTACATTTACCTTTACTTAATTTTTGTTCTTGTTATTAATTTTAATTTTTTTTATACATGTTATGTGTTCATATAAAATCATTTTAAAAAGTAATAGTGAATTTAAGAGGTTAAATTGACACGATTTGCATTAGTCTTATGTTAAGTGTATTAGCCTAATTATGTTCGGGGTTTCACATTTCTATCCTAGATTCAATAAAGTACAAGACGTATAAACCAATCATAATACTTATGTCACATAGTCTGATCGATGGTTAAAATGCCCCCTTGTCTATCACAAAATGGTGCTTTTGTTTTCTTCTATCGACACCGCCTTATAATTAGGGAAGTGCAACAACATCTCTGCCTGCTATGCAATTCTTCTCATTCCTCGTAAAGACTTACATCTCGGGCACTCCCGTATGAATGATTTTCCCAAGACCTATAGAGGAAAAGGGATTGGCACGTCATGGTGGCTCTAGGGTTGCAACGACAAAGGTCAAATTACTCCAACCCTAGCTGCCGCCAGGCACGGGCCGTACAATAGAACACGGCCCGATCACGCCGACTGGGTGTGAATTCTAGTACTCTAAGTGCACGGTCGGGAATATCTTTGCGGTCCACTGGATGGAAGCATCTTCTAATCATTTGAAGGGTACGGGTCGTGCATAACATTATGGACTGCCAGCTGGGAGTCAATTTTTGGCCAACTGATGGCGCGGTCGTGCAAATATTCACAACCCGTTGGTTAGTCTTAGGATTTTTCTTTCGAAGGGCATAGGTCGCGCATTATGGCATGACCCATGCTTCATACATAACGCACTAGCTCGTTGAATGGTAAGGGCGGTGTAGTTCCCTGCGGCCTAAGCCAAGGCACTTTGACACTATCCTTTTTGGATTGCATGACCCATGTAGTATTGAACAGCTGTTCCAGTTCTTTACTTGTTAAGCTTCGAATGCTTTCTCTTCTAAGAACGATTCTATGTACTACAACGTTTGACTCGTGGCCGTATGTCTACTACCATCCTTTTGAATGGCCTTCTACTATTGCTCTAAAAAAATTATGAGCAATCTAACAAACAGGCTCACGATACGAGATCCATATGCTCGTAAGGACATAAGTTCCATTAGATCTAATAAGTCTACAAAACTAAAGATTTAGACAAGATAATAAATAATGGCTATCTAAACCCCTTGTAAAGTAAACCGGTCTAAACCTAACAATCAACCAAACAAAACATACTAATAAATGTGCTGAATGCATTAGTCAACACATGCTTTTAGTTGCTGATCAATTTTCTGGATCCTTTTCATGGTCAGTGAGTGGCACAGACTGTGTAAAAAATACGGGGTCCGTTTCCTGGGATTAGGATTCAGGGAAAACTATAGTGCACAGTGTGTGCCGCCTAGAATGATCTGTGCCCTATGGTCAATTCGAGATTATTGTTTGGAATTCCTCGTTCTTTCCTTATTTCTTCTCCTAATCACTTTAATCTTCTACAATTTAATCCAATGGCCTACAATCTTTTACCAATCTTTTGATTGGCATTCCCTGTACTACCATTATTTGAATGGCCTTCCCCGATTACTATTTTCAATAAAGCTCGACAAAAAACCAAGTACATCAACTCATAGAGGAAAAACATATTAAGCTTTAAATGCTTCATAAAATAGGCAAGTTAATAAAATAACCACACAAAGTGATTTTAATTCTCTATCATGCAAAACACTCATAAACCTAACTATACACCAGGAAAAACATACAAAAAGTGGTGTTATTATTGTTAAGCTAAGACATGAATACCATCCCATCTGTCATTTATAGTTGTTCTCGTGTAAGGGTTCCCTAGTGATCATGTACTTGGGAAAATAAGTTTTTTCTATTCTGGTATGCACTTCCCCTAGTTATGAAAAGTTTATTGCAAAGATAACATTTTTGATCTAGCGAACTAAGTATAAGATTGTTCATTGTTGAAGAAAGGAGACCTCGTGAAAGAGTCGTGCTATTCATTGGACGTAAAAGGGAACCCTGCTAAGAGCAGTAACTCGATTACACCAATCCACCTGGAACGAACCCAGAAGAAGGAATGATTCTCACCTATAACCATGCCACTAAAACCTTGATCTATAAACATGGCCCATGACCCAGGAATATTGAAGAATACATCAAACATAAATAAGTGATTCGAGCAGCAGAGCAAGTAACGAATCTTTTTAAGAAAGGACTCATGCATTATTCAGAGATTAACTTAGGCATTGGAGAAAGATCCCCGGGACTTCCTAGGATATTATTTCCACAGGTCTCCTGAAGTTAGCATCGAGTATTAGGCTGATTCTAGACATCATGATGGCCCAGAAAGAATTTCCTGCATCGGTGGTGCCGTCTGTGGGAATCAATTTTTTCTTTTCTGGCCTTCATGGTATCAAGAGGAGACTAGTTTTCATGTTAAAAGATGAGAAGACAATAAACTCTTAGCAGCCATATATATTAGGAAAATGGAATAAGAGTAACAACCATAAGTAATAGTTAATACATTTATGCATAGTACTTAGTAAATGACACACATACATACTTATAGCCTACATGACCTTTCCTGGAAAAACCCACAGATTATATTACCTAAATTTGTGCGAGCAACAACAAAATAATTCTCGAATAATCCACCAGAGTCCCACACCATGTTAGCCTTTAGTATGTTATCACACCCGTAAAATTAAAGAACAAATAAAACTATTAAAATAAGCACAAAACCAAACCAAACGGGTTATATATGAAAAATGATTGAAGATGCCTTTAGGAATAATCCATCTTATATATGAAATAGATAGGCTTAGAAATAAATAAAAAGATATTAATTCAGCTAAAAAGTCGCAATTAAGCAATTACCCATAACCACCTTAACCACTACCCTGACCTTGAAAAATGGAAAAGTCATCCAGATAATCCAAAATGACAAAGCCCACATCACATCATTATCCCTCAAAAAAAGCCCACTAAAAGTCTATACACTTACCCACGCCTTCTAAACTGCCACACATGACACAAGTAGAGAACTCAACTATGGATTCGCTCGATAAGCAAAGAATCAAACCTACAACAAAGGGAGTCAGGATACCGCAGCTTTGCATACACTTGTAAATAACTGGCTTTGTGACAGAAGTGGACATCAACCTTATTTTTCAGACCAAAGGAAAAATAAAATAATTTTTCTTCGCTTACGGCTGAAAAATCACAAGCCATGTGACACAAGCAAACGTTCAATTTTTCTTACATAAGACAACACACAACCTTCGCCATGGAAAGTGGTCACGGCTTCTCATACATAAGGAAAATCTCCATCACCGCGAGAAAAATGAACCCAGGCCCATTCTATAGCCAACTAAAAAAAGTCCACACCCAATACGTTTATAAATGTGAAAATCCACAATACAGCCCCAAGCCCTCTCAGTAAGAAAAACCACATTCCTTAAATATAATAACCTGCCCCCTCCCTGCGTCACTAATAATTACCTTTTCACGGGAGATCTATTATATTGTTGCTTCCGTTCCTACTACTATGCTACCAAAACGGTAGATAGTGGCAAGACCAGGATCGTCCACATAGATCTTAGGTATCTAAGAGGCAACTAAACACATCCGCGATCTAGTCGTCAATCTGATCACGCATCAGGAATATTCAGTATCGGTAAAATAGGATTTGGGGGTGGGGGAGGTTTGCTAATAACTACTAACATGCAATTAACAAGAGAATAAACTTTGTAAACTAGCACTTGGAGATTATACGCGTAACATGTCCAAAGTTGTTTTGATCCTCCATTCTATCGCATAGAAGAAATACAAACCTATTTTAGTGTTTATGACACGTGGTGTGATCGATGGTCAATACTTTCCCATGCCTATCATGTAATCTTCTATTAGCAGCACCTCACTTATTAGGCGAGTGTAACAATGGTAATGCCTGCTGTTCAGATCTCTATCTCTCCCTGTGCTATTACGTCCTGAGCACTATACAAAGAATGCTTCTCCCTAGGCCTAAAATGGGAAAGAGGATGAAATACCTAATTGATGGCTCTAGAATTGCAGATCGCTAACCCTAGTTTGCTAATCTAGTTATCTCAATCTATAACCCTTCAGGCCAATTTGCCGGCTAAGACAAGTGTATGGTCTATTGAAATGTTGACTCGGTAACCCTCGTGCACACACCCACACAGTTTCGGACTGTCGTTACTCTAAGAAACATTTTGGTTTATTTCCCTAGGGAATATCAATAATTATGCCTACATGAAAGTAGACTACGGTGTGTGCCAGTCTTAGTGTGACAATGATGCAATTAATAAGAATATAAAGAACATATAAACATAATAATGACAAAAACATATAAATAGGGAGATCTAAGAATCTCAAATGATAAACATTAATTTATGACAAGCTAGTCCCTAAGAGCAACTCCAATGGTACTTCATCTTTGCGTTTGGGAAGGAAAAAGACAAAAAGTTACACTGCAATGGTACTTCATCTTTGCGCATAGAATTTGGAGGAGGAACGGTACCCGCTAAATTTAGCGGCTACTGTAGCAACACAAAAGGGTTTAGATTTTGAATTCAACGCAACATTTGAATTCAGATTTTTTTGCATTTCAACATTTGAATCAGATTTTTGAACGCAAAAGGGTTTCTTTTTAATATATTTTCTATTATTACTTATAATTAATTATATGAATAATAAAAATTTATTTTTAGAATTATAATATATTAAGAAATGATATAATAATAATAAAGATATATTATTAAATAATAATGTTTCTTGAAGTGTTGTACTATCATTAATTATCAAGTGTGATTTTAAGTGTTATATCAATGAAAAAATATTTATTTTAAATTTTTTTATGGATTATTAAATTTAAATTTTGAGCTAAAATATAATTGAGACAATTTTATGATATAATAAATATTTAAAAAATTAATTTTATGAAGAAAAATGAAGGAATATTCTTTTTACAGGAAAATGTAGAGTAAACCATTGGAGGAAGAAGAGAAAATATCCTAGAGAGAAGCAAGAGTTCATTTCTCTCTCTAACCTATTCTTGAAATCTAAAAATGAGCATGAACTTAAACTCTAGTAGATATAGGTTCATAAATATAGTAGTAGGGAATCGGGCCTTGAAAAAGGCCTAAAGTAGGCCTAAAAACCTTAGCAGCCACAATTGATACTACCAGTAGAAAAAAATATGTGGGCCATGCACGATCGTGCTAGCATAGGATGCACGGCACGACATAACCCGTGCAACCTCGTGCCAGCCAGCTGATTTGGCTGGTTGATGCCATCTTCCATTCTTGACATTTTTATGTCATGTCACATCCTTGGCTCATTTTTAGACTTCAAGGTTAGGATAGAGAGAGAGAGAGAGAGAGAGAGAAAGGATCCCTTACTTATCTCTAGAATATTTTCTCTTCTCTTCTAATCTTTATTTTTATTTTGCCCAGAGGCATTGAACTCAATGAAATACTTGGGTTCAATGCTGAGGGAGTACTTAATTTACTTGGGGTTTGTATTTGTATTCATAAACTAATGTTTGTTTTATAAGATTCCTCTGATCTACCTATTTCTATGTGTTTGTGATTATTATGTTGGCCTTTTCTTCATGCTCTTATTACTTGGATGATTGTCACACTAAGACTGGCACACACCGTAGTCTACTTTCATGTTGGCGCAATTATTTATATCCCCCGGGGAGGGAAACCTAGATGTGCTTGGGATAACGATAGTCTAAAATTGTATGGGTAAGTGCATATGGGTTTCCGAGTCAATATTATGACCGACCATACACTAGTCTTAGCCAGAAAATTATCATGAAGGCTTTCGGATAGAGATAGCTATAATAGCAAACTAGGGTTAGCAATTTTACAACCCAAGAGCCATTGATAAGGTGCCTCACCCCTTTGTATTTTTAGGCCTGGGGAGAAGCATTCGTGGTGTAGTGCATGAGACATAATAGCATAGGGGACATTCAGATCCACACAACAAGCAGGGTTGTTGTTGCACATACCTAATTACGGAGATAGTGCCGATGGAAGATTACAAGTGCACACCATGTGACAGATATGAGAAAGTGTTGATCGTCTACCACAACACGTGTCATAAATACTAGATTAGGTTTGTAGTTATTGTATGTTATTTAATCGAGGATTAAAACAACATTGATCATGTTTTACAAATACTCCCTAAGTACTAGTTTACATAGTTTGTTCTCTTGTGATTTTCATAATAGTAGTTGTTAGTAATCCCCCTCCCCCAAGCCTGTTTTAGAAATAATTGCTATTCCTGACACGTGATTGGATTTACAACCCGATCGTGGTTGTATTTAGTTAACTCTTAGATTCCAAATATCTCTGTGGACAACCATGTTTTTTCCACTATCTACCACTTGGACATCATAGTAGTAGGAACGGGAATAAAAATATAAATCTTAATTTTTACCCTTAAAACACCAAGGCTCTTCTAAAGTTTAACAACGTTGTGAACAGGCGGGTAAGATGACGCAGCTGCACACATTAGAATGGCCGAAATTAATGCCTAACCCGTAGCCCGTGAAAAACAACACGGGTCTTGCCAGACCTAGCCAACACGGTTCGTCCCCTTTTTCTGGGGCCATACCATTGGCAGGGTTTATAGTTGCTCTTGGATTTTTTCAATGCCTACTTCCCTCCTACTACAAATAGGAGCCTATGTTTAATAATGTTTAAGTTTGATTTTCATTTTTTTTCATTCTTCTAAGAGTAGGTAGAGACAAAAAGGGAATAACCCTTCTCTCTAATTTCTTCTTCTTCTTTTTTTACCCAAGGCCATTGAATCCAATGAAACACATTGGTTCAATGCTTAGAGTAGTGAATTATCTTGGGGATCCATATTTTTATTTATGAGTTAGTCGTTATATTGTGAGATTCTATCGATCTTCCTTTCCTATTATGCTTATGAAAATTATGTTTGCTTGTTCTTTACATTCTCGTTAATTGCATAAATGTTACACTATTTTCGCATATACATTTGGCTACTTTCATGTTGGAGCATTTATTTATATCCCCTGGGGAGTGAAACCTAGATGTATATGGGTAACGATAGTCTGGGATCGTATGGGTCTATGCATGTGGGTCGCTGAGTCAATGTTACAATCAACCATACACCAGTCTTAGCTGAAATTTGAGCCTAAAGGGTTACAGATAGATATAACATAGTAGCAAACTAGGGATAGTGTAATTTATAACCCAGAGTCAATGATAAGGTGTCATTTCTTTTTCCACTTTAGGCTTAGGGAGAAACATTCATAGTAGAGTACCTAGGATGTAATTGTACGGGAAAAAATAAGATTTGTAGAGTAGGAAGGGCTATTATTGTACTCCCCTAATTGCGGAAGTGGTGCTGATGGAAAAATTCAGTAGCACCCTACATTACAGTTATGGGGAAGTGTCGACCAATGACCACACTTCGTGGCATAAGTATTGGGATAATTTTAAATGTCTTGAATGTGATGGAATCTAGGATAAAAATATACTACCAGTCACGTTACATAACTATACCCTAAATTCTAGTGATATATATATATATATATATTTACTCTCTTGTGTTCTTGCATGATCTAGTTTTTAGATAATCCCTTCCCCCCAAACCAGTTTTGCAACATTAGCTATTTCTATTACGTGATCGGATTGATGACCTAATTGCGGCTTTGTATAGTTACCTTTTTAATTCCTAGCATCCCCATGGACAACCCTGGTCTTGCACCTATCTACCCTATAAGTAGTGTAGCAGTAGGAATAGGAGCATTAATATCAATCTCTTATCTTTGATCTCATAAGTCCTTCTTGGATTAGTATATCTCCCATAAAAAAGTTGTTTATTAGTGACCCCTAAAGGAGGTGGATCAAATTTTGATGTTGTTTTCGGGTAACTAGTTTAACAATATAATTGTTAACTTGCATACCTTGTTAGTTGAGTAGATGATGTTGTTTTTGTTTTTGTTTTTGGTTGTTGGTGTTAAGCCTTTGTGATAGCTAGTGTATATAATTCTAATCCTTGTGCAAGTGCTTCACTTTGGTTGGGTACTATTTAGTTTCTAGTTAATGGTACATACATGTACGATGAACCACGGAACTCTACACTGCCAAACGGGAAAAAATATAGTTATAAAAGAAGAAGGAGGAGAGCTAGAGTAGGGGGTTATATAAGAGACAACCTTTGTAGTTGAAGAGACTCTAGATATGGTAGAGAATAATCATACACTTAGGGAGTTGATAATTTTGAACTTATAGAATCAACCCCTATGTATTGTATTCCAACCAATGCCACCAAATATGTCTTGTGAGCTGAAGAGCATAATGATCCAATGCCTACCTACCTTCCATGGGATGGCCCGTGAAGACCCAAACAAGTATTTATCACTTTTTCACTTAGTATGCACCAATATGGAGCCACCGGGAGTTTTGGAAGAAGACTACAACTTGAGATCCTTTTCGTTCTCGCTGTAGGATAGATTGGTTATATTATCTTCTGCTTGGGTGCATTACTTCTTGAATGGACATGAAATGGAGGTTCATTGTAAAATACTTTCCGTCTTTAAAGTCTTTAGGTTTAAAGAAGTTGTTTTATAACATTCTGCAAATGGCGAATTAGTCCCTTTATTAGTATTGGCGACTTGTCCCTACCATCTATTCATAGAAGTTTTTTTGGTGTACTACTTCATCTAAGGTCTTTTTGACTAGGATATGTGAATGGTTAATGTAACGTGAAATGGCTCCATAGTCAACAAGAGTCCAAAGGATCCAATGACGTGGGACTAAGCAATTTGGGACTCCATCCCTTTGAATACCTTGGATAAGCCGACTGAATCTCTTTTGTTGGAAGAGAAAGGTTTAGCAATCGCCTCGATGATGAAATAATCTATGAAGGGGAGAGCTCAAGCCAAAGTTTGTGGCATATGTAGTTTTAATCATCCTACCGACACATGTCCGTAAGTGGTCAAAGATTTTGAAGATGTGAAAACATTGGACTTCAATGGTTGAAATAGGCAACAAATTTCTAAGAGGCATCAACAAGGGTTCTGGAAGAACCAAGGAGGAGTAAGAAAAGTCCCCTACGCGAATACCTTCAACGCTCGGTACCTCCATCACCCTTACTTTCATTGTCACAAGGAGACATAAGGTTACAACCAAGATGGATAGCCTCAAACTTAACCCTAACTAAGGAGTGGGTAGTCTAAAATTTATTATCATCTTTTGTTTGGTTGATTGCTAGTTCTAGTTAGGTTTACTAGACAAAGGGTTAAGTTGGCCATAATTTGTTTTGTTTACTAAATACTGTGTTTTGTAGGCTTAATTGAGGCTAATGGACACTTTGTATTCACAGGAGCCTATATCTTCCTCATCGATCTCATTAGTAGGTTGCTCGTAAGTTCTTTTTTCATTTTCTTTGGGTGGAAGGCCATCCGCGAGGGTGGTAGTAGAAATTTGAAGGCCATTCACAAGAATGGTAGAACATATTGAAGACCATTTAAAATGATGGTACTAGATTGAAGGCCACGAGCTTCAAATCATGGTAGTGAAAGAATTGGGACCAAGAAAGGAAGAGTCAAATTTCAATAAGGACAAAGAAGAAACAGAGGGATCATTGTTTGAGGTTGCACGGAGTTCTGAGAAAAATATGAGAAGAATCAGCACTTGAGGGCATCGCCATTGGATTTTTCTTGTCGATCCCTATAAAATATACTGAAAGAACTCCCATATTGGACAACCGGTTCACCCGTAGCGGAGCAAAAAAGTTAGCAAAGTGAACCAGCCACGGCCAGTGCGAACCAAAATCTAGCACGGCATGCACCAACCGATACGGTCTGTGCTAGAGGGCCTTGGCATGGCCCGTATCACCTGGAATGGGCCGTGTCAAAATCAGGCATGAGTGGTAACATTTTCATTCCAAAATTGGCTAAGTATTGGGGTGGGACGTTCCGTTTTACACTTGCCACTCCATTTCAAGTTACAAATGCCAAGACCAGCCCACGGGGTGTGAAGAATTACGTGCGACGCACTAAATTACTGAGGAAAATAGGGTTCCGATCGATGGGGCACACAAAATGATGCATGTCATAGATAAGAAGGAACAAAAATGGAGTGTCGGTGCAGACCGTGCCGGTTTACACGGTCCGGGCTGCCACTAGGGAGGTTGTGTGCCAGTGCTAGGAACAAGTCGCGCCAGGGTTTTCCATAAGGGGGCCTTGTGCCAAAATTGTATATGGCCCGTGCCAAGAGGCACAGGCAGTGTCAATTTACAGCACAAGGCACGGGCTGCGGCATGAGGTACCACTCCGCGCCAGTGGCGGTTGCTAGGGTTTTAGGCCACTTTTGGGTTAATTTTTAGGCCCAATTCCCTACTTATATGTATATGAGCCTTTAGTCTTCTAGGGTGAACCAAGTAGGTATATTGTATGTTTTTTCTCTCTATTGGTAGGTAGGAGGAAGAGGACAATTTTCTCTCTCTCTCTAGAGCACTTCTTCTCTTTTTATTCTCTTTTCTTCTCTTTTTCTTTCTCTTATTTTCTTAAATCCATGGAATTTAACTCATTATCTGCCATGGATATAATTTTTTGGTAGTAAAGATCTAGCTTGGGGACTATATTTGTATTCATGTGTTGATGTTTATTTTGTGAGATTTCTAGAGCTACCTATTTCTATGTGTTTTGTTATTATTATGTTGGTTATTCTTATACATTGCACGATAGTCACACTTTCCTGGCACACAACTAAGTTTACTTTCTTATTGGTGCACTATTGCTACACCACGGTTAAGGAAACCTACATGCCCTTGGTGTGCGATAGTCAGGAACTGGGCGTGCACATAAAGGTTATCGTTGTTAATCCGACCACGGTTGTGTTTAGTAGATTACTAGATTCCCAGCATATCTGTGGATGACCTCAGTACTTGCCACTATCTACTATTCTTGGTAGTATAATAGTAGGAATGGGAGCAACATGTGAAACTTATCTTTGACCCCTAACCGTCCTCCTCTCATGTTTAACAACGCTCGGGAGGGGCGGGTAAAATTTTGGCTCCATTGCCGGGGATGTTAGTTTATAGTTCTAGTAGTTAACTTGCATAACGTGTCAGTTGAGTAGATAGTGTTGGTCTTTTGTTTGTATGTTATTTTCCTACATAGGTATTGTTTGAGTTGTTGGTGCGAACCGAGGACCCTTGCAGTACGATTCCAAACATTTTTTTGTTTTCTTTGTGTGTGTTAATAATTGGAAAAAATATTTGGAGAAAGTACTCAACGGATGAAAATTTGTAGGGTGTGTCATTATGATCATCCTACAGAGTGTTGCTCATGGTTGAGTAACTAGTTGATAAAAAAAAGCTCAACGAGTGAGATTTTCGAGGATATGTCATTGCAACGACCCTACAGAGTCTTGCTCTTGGATGAGCGAAAATGAGAGAGAGAGAGAGATAGGAGTTGTTGGTTCCCAAGGATGATGGGATCAAGATTGGTACCCAAACCACAATTATCCAAACTCGAGGTTCAGTAGTAACTAGAATTCATGGTATAGAAATGCATTGGGAAACCAACACTTTGGGTTTGATATTTGGCATTCCACCAACTTATACTTTGCCCCAAAACCAATCCTAAGGATTAGTTCCCAAATCAGATTATGAAGAAATTTTTCTAGCTATAGCTAATGTGACTAAGAGTAGTGAGTTGCTCCAATTAAAATTGCATAGCAACATTAGAGATTTGGGAACTCAACTTTTCTTAAGCATTGAGAAAGTTGAGGGGTAAGTGAGTGATTTGATTGAAAGGATGAGCAAAATAGAAACCCAATATTCCAAAAATGAAGCATCCCTAGTTGAAGTTGAGATTTTTGTAGATTAATCAACAGGGGATGGGGAGTGGTTTGTTTAGAGTGAAGAAGTTGAGGAATGGGTGATTATACCTAATTCATCATATTACATACTTTTGCCCCAACCTCCACCTATAAAAACAACTCCTACATTTTCAGAACCCTTAGAGGAAACTGTAGAAAAGCCAATTGAATATGCTAAGCTTCAAAACCATCTATTTCTTCTATGGTTGACTCCTCCTTTACTGTATCTTCCTCTTGGAAGATTGTTACCCCACCACTCAATTTCTGGTTGCCTATGGTGGTAGGGTACAAACCTGCACCATATGGATAATGTTAGGGTCGTGCTAACGACATTAAATACATGGAGATTCTCGGAGGCAACCCTAGCTTTGAAAATTTATATTAGTTTATTTTTCTTTGAAAAAAAGGTTTCTCTCATTTTCCTCCCATTCTTACCCCAAATCATTGAACACCGCTACCTTCCACCACCAAGTACACAACCTAGGACCGCGCACTAGTTGTTTCTTTGTGTGGATTTTGATTAACACTTATTTAGTGTGGATTTGTTGTGGCTTGTTTTGAGTTGCATGTTGGGGTAGATTTGAGGATATTGAGGTGGGAACAATGCATTGGGAAGTTGTGATTTCCTATCATTTTGTTTACCTCTCCTTCTTTTCATATCGTTTTTCTTGTTTAAGGAATGTGTGTGTTGTAAGTGGAGGGGAGGAAATATGTCCCATTACATTGTGTTGTAGATGTTTGGTATTTTTGGTGTATTTTCCTATTTTATTACACTTGGTGTGCATGTTTGTTTTGCAGGAAGCATGTGGTTTTCGGAGAAAATATAGCAAACGGGGAGTCCAGCTCATGGACCATGTAGACATACATGGTTTGTGATGCTCAAAATGGTGGACAAGAAGGAGAACCAAACCCCAAATTCATGGGGCTTGTAGACGTACACAACCTATGAAGCTCACTTACCCTTCTAGATCCCAATCACCATTTCTTCCCTACCACCACCAAAAGACCACCCAAACCCACTTACCATCAAAACCCTTGAAACACACATATCGAAACCTAAGAAGTAATTCTCGATTTTGATTCAATTATTTATTTGATTTGTAATGCATGATAGTGGTTGTGATTGAGTTTGCTTAATTATACGTTAGTGGTAGTTTATTGGAGTGATGGTATTATGTTCATTAAATTCCATGATTGTGCCACCAAGGGTAGATTTTCGTGTTTATTTTTCA
>JAULKJ010108890.1:0-15415 GCA_032355405.1 Rubia balearica | reverse complement strand
GGTATAAGTTTACATATTTTGGCCGGCCACGGGTATATCTGCACTTTTGAAAATCAGCATTGGTACATTAGCACTTTTAAAAAACTGAATGTTATATTTGCATTTTTAAAAGAATTGGGAGTCATCTAAGTATTTTACTCTATTTTATTTATTGCAATAGATATCAACGATTATAATGAATTTAAAATAAATTTCAACATATATAATTATAATCCGACCTTAAAAATTATTAAAATGGAAGTTATTATGACCGATCTAAATGTTAGCCAGTCTAATTAAACATCTTCTCTAATTTTTATTGTTCAATTTTATCTTGCGTCGTCTTAAAATACGCTAGTCTAATATTGCTTTGCTAGCAATTTTTATCGACCTAATAATTGAAAATAATTTTAGAGTTAAGTGCCATATTAACCTATGTTTTGTTCGAAAATGCCAATATGATCTTGTAAAATTTGAAAGTGCGATTATAACCCTATTATTTGATGGCCAATCTAACCCTGACAACCTGAATTTGGTCAGAAATCAATAAAATGACCATTATACCCCCATTTAATAAAATAACTTTTCAGAAAACTTGAAAGGGTGGTTATTCCCTCAATTAACCAAACAATTTTCTATCAATTTTTCCTCCTTATTCTTAGATCTTCCCCCGCCCGCTCCATATTTTCTTGGATCTCTCCGCTCCGTGTTTTTGAATTTTCCCTTTGCTCTATATTTTTCTTCTTCTTGGTTCTTCCCTCCGCCACCAGTGGAGACGCCGCTAGTAAAGGCTCTCCGATTGAACGGTACCACCAGTTCGATCGAAGGGGAGGCGAATTGCGCGAGTCTTCGTCGCGGTGGTGGTGAATTTTTGTCGGGTTTCTCGAGGTCGTCGTCGCGGTAGTGGTGACGGGCCGTGACGGGTCTTCGTCGGGTTCAACTGCGTCTTATTCCCCAAAACCCTACTTCGAGGAAGATGATGCCCATTTTCCACTTTTGAGCTTAGGGTTTACTCCTCCGCCACCGGAGGTGAATTGGGTAATGTAGACGGAGCTCTCCCACGTTGGTGTGGTGAATCGAGTAGGGCATGCAGAGTTCCTCCACGGTTTGGTGAATCAGATTGGGGTTTGAAGGGTTGAATCGGGTAGGGTAGGCAAATGAAAGAGTGGCAGTGGCGTGGTGAATTGTGTGGTGGCGGGGCAATTAGTTTCTGGATGGTGGCGATGGGAGGTAGGGTTTGGATCGGTGGTGGCGAGGGGAGGTAGGTGAAGTGGTGTAGGCGGCGACAAGAGCGGTGGTGGTGAGGAGAGGTAGGTGAAGTGGTGTTGGCAGCGACAACAAGGGTGATCGGTTTCTGGGTGGTGGCGATGAGGATGTGAGGTAGGGTTTCGAGAGGTGGTGACAAATTACTTCAGTTTTCGGATGCGAGGGTGGTTTGAAGCAGTGAACTGGGTGGGTTTGGCTGGGAGGAGTGATTGGGTTAACGGAGGGGCTACAGAGAGGGTTTAATTAGTCGGTGGGTAGCGGCAACTAGATTCTTGTGACGGTGGAGCGATAGCGGATTTGGAGGTACAGCGGTTGCTTTGCGTATGGAGATGAAGAAAATGAAGAACCCCAGGGGTATTTTTGTCATTATATATTTAGGTTTAAGACTAGGGATATTTTAGTCTTTTTAAGTTTGGTCAATGCCGAAAAATACCAAGTCAATGCCGAAATAGTGCCAAAAGGTTATATCGTCACATTGATGCAAAAGTTAGGGTTATAATCGCACTTTCAAATTATGCAGGGTTATATTGGCAATTTTGAAAAATAATAGGGTTATATTTGTATTTTACCCATGATTTTATTTTGCCAATTTTATTTGGAAAAGTTTTGAAAAAGACTGTCTTTCCATATGCACATGCCAAGACACGTTGAATTAGAATTATAGAAAGGTAAAATGTTTCAGTTGCAATAATAAAACCATATCATGCAACGTGCAGTAGTTATAAGTCTATGACCGATTAGTGCAATCCGAAAATATTAACTTTATTTCTTCTAATTTCTAGTTTAAATTTTAATTTTTCCATAACTTATGGAAATATCGACTTTCAATAGACAAACTCATTTTATTTTGTGTCTTTTCAAAAGACACTAGAACAAAATTGTCCAGTTCCTAGTTCCTACTAGGGATGTTAAAAAAATTTGGAAAACCTATAATCGGTCAAAATCAAACCGGTATTTAATTCGATTTATCGGTTAATTGGTTTATATCGGCTACGGTTAGGTTATGTTGGTTAATCGCTTCCTTCATCGGTTTTATTATTTTGTAATCGGTCTAACCGAATAACCGATGGAGATTCTATAGCACATCAATCAAATAATTAATTTTAACCCCAAAATTAATTCATTAAAATTTGGGCTTTGATCACAAACCCAATAAGAAAAATTTAAATTCCTAACTCAAAATAACTTATTCTTTAAAATTTACCCATACATCTTTAAATTATAATTCGCTTAAAGAAAATAATTATGCAAATAAAAGTCGATGTAACTTATAATTGTGGATAACACTAATAAACATCGACGAGATACAATTTTAATATTAATTCCAAAAATTATTTAAGTCCCATGCAACACAATTATCCAATTTCTAAATTTCTTACCTTTTATCCTAAATTTTGTGCTCTAACTACTTACCAATATTAATTTGGATTTATATTTTTAATTTTAAATGAATGATATACGATAACCGGTAATAACCGACACATCATCCAAAACCGATACTAACCAAACCGGTAAAACCAACAACATTTGCGGTCGGTTATTCGGTTATTTAATTTGGTTATAAACCGGTAGAAATAAAAATTTATTAACCGCCTAACCGATAAACTGTACGTCTAAACACCACTAGCTCCTACCAATCAATCAACCGGGTGTAATTTTTATTGTCCTATTTGGAAAATTTATTTTTGTATCATCTCAAAACTTGCGGGAACAAGGGTGATGCTAAATCACACCCTGTATTTTACTATAACACGCCCTACTATGTATCGTAAACGTACAATATTTAATTTATAATTTTTAAAAAAATATTTATTTCCATCCACCAACACCGTCGGGCAACTGATGGCGCCACTGCTACTCACCAAAAAATTCATCACCTCCCCCCGCTACCACGTTCCCGCCGTTATAGTTAGAAAATTCAACTCTACCACTGTTGGTATACCTAATCCCTCTCTCACCCAAGCCCATACTCACCGGCGACCAAGCTTAGCCGGTCGTTTTACCGGCGATGAAGACCCGACCCTGGTTTTTCGGCGATGAAGAAACCCTTGCAAACCAACTCCTTGCGACCAGCCTAAACCAGATCTCCGATCAATAATTCTTATCGTCATTGTTCGAGAAACAACTCTTAATTTGAAACGAGAGACACTATCGACGATTGAAACGAGAGCGGGGGTGGGGCTGTGAAACGAGGATCGAGGCAAGGCTGGGGAAATGAGAACTGGGGTTGGGCTGTGAAATGATAACTGTGCCAGGATGGGGGAAACGAGAGTGGGGGTGGGGATAGGAAACGGGAGCCAAGGAGGGGCGGGGTCGGGCCGATGAGAACCAAGGCAGGGCGGCGCTGGGCAGGAGAGGGAGGCCAGATCTGAATGAACGTGGCTGGCCGGGAAACGAGACCCACGTTGAAGAAGACGTCAGAGAAGACACCGCCAGGATGGAGAAGATGTCGGCGAACACCATCGCCGCCAGGCTATTTAATTAGGTTTCACATTAATTTTAAATTATTATTCATTATTCCATTTGTATTCTTTAAATTAAATTCAAAATGCGTATATTTCAATAGTACAAATACAGGGCATGATTTAATAAAATATAAGGCGTGATATAGCGATTCACTATAATAATAATAATGATGGCCTAATTACTATCAACCGATCAACTAAAAATAAATTTGATCATCTAATTTCCTTTGTGTCAATCTATCAATGGGTAAGTTTGAATTTTGATGTCCTCCCAAATAATAGTTACTTTTCCAAACCATTAAAAATTGCATCCTATGATTAATTTTAATTTAATAAAATTTAACTTAATTTAAATTAATTGTTTTTTTTCAATTTTTTTTCCCAAATAATTCAGGTAAATTGCATGACTTTCACATAAAGGGATCTTTGACCATTGAGTAATCTACCTTTCTCAAGAAATCATCAGCAATGAAAGCTAAAAAAGAGTTTTTAATTGTAGAGAAATGTGCATTTTTAATCCTATGTTTTGGGTGAAAGTACATAAGACCTTGTAAAATATGTAAGTGCAAAATTAACCTTGAAATTCATTGACCGAAATGTCTACTGCAAAAATGGCCGAAAATAGTTGAAAATGCCGTTTTACCCTTTTATAAAAAAATTAAAAATTAACAAAATTGTGAAAGACTATTATACCCATATTTTTTAAAACAAAACCCTCGCTTAATCCTTCTCTCTATCCGTTTTCACCCTTTTCAACCAAATCCAAAACATGATTTCACCTCCGCCACCATCGATTTCACCTCTTGGTGGGTTTAGGGTCGACGGCGGGAGAGAGGTGGCGATGGGCTTCTGGATAGGATGGCGGGGGGATGGGGTGGGCGACTAGGTGGTGGGGTGACGGGCACGATGGCAACGGGTTGGCAGGACGACGAGCATGGTTGCAGATTCGAGTTAGGGTTAAGTGGTGGGGCGACGGGAACAGGGGCGACAGTGACAGGTTGGCGGGGCAACATGCATAGTGGCTGATTTGCGCTAGGGTTGAGCATTGGGCGTCAGGCACGATGACGACGGTGATGGGTTGGCGGGGTGATGAGATGATGCTTTTTGGCTTAATCAGTGTTGATGGCTTAATCTGTGTTCACGAAATCGGTGTTCATGGCTTAATCTGTGTTAATACTTTTTTGAATCTGAGACAAACACCATCATTTTTATATTTTTCAATTTCGTTTGTCCACTTTCGTCTGACGCCACCATTCATTCTATTTGCCGGCAAAGAGTTTTTGAGTGACGGGGGGCGCTGGTGGAGGAGGGCGATAGGGTCGTTGGTAGAGGGGCAAGGCGGCGGCGAGGTGGCTGTAGTTTTGTGCTGGAGGCGTAGCGGCGAAGGTCTGCTGGAGGAGTGGCGGATGTCCAACAGAGTTTGGGCCTCGAATGATTTGGTCGATTTATGAGGGGTGTTTTTGCATATTTTATTAAGGGACAATATCATTTGTACCCTATGGTCCGAATCAACGGCGGTGGGTTTAGGGGGAAAAGAAGAAGTTTAGGGGTATAATTGTCATTAGATATTCAGTTTTAAGTTTAGGGGTATTCCTTTCTTTTCACAAATGGTCTACGCCGGAATTGATTGGCCAATGCCTGAATAGTGTAAATTGGGTAAAACTGCACATTTTGACTAATAAATAGGGTTAATTCTGCACTTTCATATTTTCAGGGTCATTTTTGCACTTTTTCCTTATTTTTATTTCCATGTCTGACATGATAATTTTGAGCTACATTTTTCAAAAGAGTTAAGTGTTAAAAAAACCCTAACTTTAGGTTGAAAGTGCCAATTTAACCCTGCAAAATAAGAAAGTGTCAAAATAACCCAAAAATCAAGGAAATGACTTTGATTGCTAACGAAATTTTTGACCAAAAATCAAGGAAATGACCCTGAATTTTTCCGTTTCCATGGTTTTCTTTCCCTACACTGCTGCCACATTCGAGACCGAGTTTATCCTAATCCCATTTCCTCTGCCCAAGTAATTGTCGTGGGCGACGCCGCCACGGGAGGAAAAAGGTACGTAGAGTCATTTTTTGGTGGTTGGGGAAACAGGTTGGTGGTGGGTTGGACTCGTGGGGGTGTGGTGGTGGCGAGCTTGACTCGTTCAATTCGAGCCATTTTTGGGTGGCTGGGGAAAAGGATTGGCTGAGGTGGGGTGGTGGCGGGCTTGATTCATTCAATTCAAATCATTTTCGGGTGGCTGAGGAAAAGGTTTGGGTGAGGAGGGGTGGCGGCGGTTTGGGGTGGTAGTAGGTATTTTTGTCATTTTGGGTCTGGTCAACGGTCCAATTGGCGAGTCATAGCCGATTTAGGCTTGAATGTTATATCTGCACATTTTACATTAAGTTAGGGTTATTTTTGGTAATTTTTCATTTTGCAGGATTATATTGACATTTTCAATATAAAGTTAGGGTTAGAAGTGTAAAATTCCCCCTTTAAAATAAGTGAAATTATGTGGAAGAATTTAAGTATAAAATAATTTATGAATATATAAAAGTACTCTCTCCGTCTCAACCGAATTTGAACACTTTTTGGTCAATTTTCTCAAGACACGCTTGACCATAAATTTCAATTAGTATATAGGCACTAATATCAATATGCGAAATATTGTTAGATTCCATGTATTATGTATTTTTTGAATATCAATTTTAACACACTATTATTATATGTAATTAAGGTTATCGGTGGACAAATATGGTTTGAGAAAGTTGACTACAATTTGTGTAAATTCGATTGCGGCAGAGGGAGTAGTTATTATTTTAATCATAAACTATCAAAATAATTTGCCTCCCACTATAAATTATTTAATTATTTTTTAAGAGTCAAAGTTTATAAACAGTGACCATAAATATAAATTAATATGTGTATAGTTAAAACATCATGTGAGACATTATTAGATTCATATTAACAGCTATTTGCTAATTATTAATTTTTTCTGCAATATTATTATTATTAACTAGAGATATTTACGATTAAACATGCTTATTGAAGACCTTAAAAAGTAATTAAGTAATTTTTAGTGAGATAGATGGAGTAGATATTTTTATTAGAGCAATTAAAATCTCCTTCTAGTCAAGTCATGAATAGTATTATAGTACTCGTGAGATCTCACAACACAAAAACCATTAAAATTCAAAAGTGGTCACACCACTTATAACTCGACACGTGAATGAGACAATTCTCGAGCAAAAACATTGTACTGTACTACCTCTGTTCAATTAATTGTGCCCATTCTATTTTGGTTGTGAAGTTTGAGAAGATGTTAATTGTCATAATTGTTTGGTGTAAATTGAATGAGAAGTTGAAAAAAAATAAAATGAATAATTAATACAATTTTAAAGTATATCATAATAGAAATGTGTCAACATAAAATAAATATTTTAAAATGGTAAGTGTGTCACAATTAAATCAGCGGAGGGAGTAGCATTTTAGGAACAATTGAAAATTTAAAGTGAAATTTGTAAGATAAAGGTGTTGTATAATCATGATTAGCGCATGAATGAAATTCACTTCTGATGATACATGGTCTTCGACCCTCCGAGACCTGCGAGCTTTGAGCATGGATAGCATCTAAGGTCCAATACGAGGCCCATAAAGGGACGCGTGATCCAATCCTAATTAAAGACATTGCAGATTCTTACAAGGAAGCTATCTCATGTATACCAATTATACATGAGATATTATACGAATCAAACAAGGAAAAATGGATCAAACCCTAGAGAATATCGGATTCTCTCCTCTATAAATACACATGTTTGGTACACCTTATAGAATTCATTGTTATTCTGGGATAAAAGGCTTATACTAATTTAAGCATCAGAGTATTTACCCCCAGGACACCGGGGGCTTTGTCTTGCAGATCGGACGCGATTCAGGGATCACGACGAGAGATCTATTTCGGTGAATACACAGCTTCATCATTGTTCAAGTATGGTACTTAAATTATAAAAAATTCTATCAACATAAAAATATCGTATTCGAATACAAATGTTTTTGTTCCAACAAAACACAGATTTTAATAAAATCAAGAAGCTCTTAATTATGAGGGCCTTAAATATAATGGGCTCTGCACCATCTATGAGCTTAAAGATAAGCGTGTCCCCAATGCATGGGCGGTTGCCGGCAAGGACCTCAGAGAACTATTTTGGGGACACGGTTTTGGTCTTCAGGGTCCCCGAGTAGTTCATGTTCCACTCTCTCCGGTAGCATCTTAGCACAACTGGGGTCTTCTCACTTGGTAGGGGTGCTACCATGTCTCTCGGGATGTAGTGAATCACAAACAACAAAAATACAGTTACCATATATGTGAAATAAAAAAAATTAAAAATTAAATAATTACATGAATTTAGCTAGCTAGGCCTTACCAAAGTTGGGTTAGTCCGAAGTTTTGCTGCTCTAGAGTGCAGCTGAATCGAGGGTTATCTGGAGACATCTTATAGGGTTCAAGATCGAACACAAGAGACTCTGGGTGCTCAGTTGTGCGGTGAACTGTACAAAATTAATGAATTATTTAATGTCATCATTGTGAATATATAAAAGTAACCACATAAAATAAATTTAGCTCATATATAGGTGTATATATAGGTCAAATAGATCGCTAGCTTGGAAAAATGGGCAACTAGAAAATCCTTCGCGAACCATTACTCCTGAATTTTAACTAAAAATAATTAAGGTAAAGAGCCTTGAAACTTGAAGAGTGACACGTCAACCACGTGTCGCACGTGCACGTCGGTCCTAAATAGTTTCATCGCTGGCTTGTATGACCGACATCAAGCATCCATCATTTAGACTGAACATGGATACCAGTAGAAACACCGTGTTTGCATTTATATATAAAAGAAAATAGTAAGAATGTGAATGCATATATGCTAGGTTGGTAAAATGTCTCTAAGAGTGACAGGTAAACTGACATAAGTGCGACATCTCATTCAAAAAATATTTCCAACGCATTTATGAATAACTGACGTTTGTTGACCATCGACATAAATGAATGTCAATCCAAAGGCGACCGACGTCACATTCAACTCTAATTTTTGCGACAAAAACTGCGAAAACCAAGCAAACTTTATGCTTAAAAACCAGAAAATGATACAAAATCTTCCAAAACCATACCAAAACATAGAACCTATGTTGAAATATAAGGAAAGTTCACACTATTACTAATCTATACGAACTAGAAAAATAAAAACATACCAAAAACACATTGACAAGCCATGAATACAACAACTTCATGGATAAAATACTCAAAAGAAGGACTTGGAAGAATTGAAATTCCATACGTTTGAAAAGAGAGGAGATGCAAGTGTGAGGAACTGTTGGAAATCGATGGGAACTTGGAAGTTGAATGTTCAAACTAATTTTGAGGTGGGCTCCACAAACACACATTCTTTTTGGACTGACGTCGTTTTGAACCCTTGTAAATTCGGCCTCAACATTATCAACATCGCACACGATGTCGGCCTACCTGAATATTAGCCTTATAAATTCAGCTACAAGCATAACAAATGGGCCTGCGTTTGACCAAAAGATATTAAAGTCACTTTCATAACAGTTAATAGTATATTGGAAAATAAAATTTTAAATTTAAATATATTCACAAAACTTTATTAACTTTCGGTTCAATGAAAATTAATTTTGGCGCAACTGGTAAACTTTTTACTTTTTGCACTTAGGTCCCTCCAAGAACGTGGGAGAAGTCGGAATGCAAAATTAGAGACACACATATGTAATTCATATTGTCACAAGTATGTTGTTCTTATTTAGGTATCAACGGGTCAATGGAAGGGCCCGAAATCTTAACTTGGAGTATTTGACGACAATTTTCCAAAATTATTCTATGGCCTAAAATTCCTGGAATGTACCCTATGCTTTAGAACTTCACACCCGAACATAAGTGCAAATGTTTGATGTGGATATTATGCATATTGTCTAAGTGGGACACATGGGAAGGTAGTTTGCGATCATTTTTATTAGTACTCCATTAACACCTTTACGAAGGGTGTTATAAGAACAATAATTTCCACCATATAGAATCACGCGGAATTACATACTCTTGATTTTTAATGAAATAAAAGATAATAAAATTCCATTCATCAATTTTGTAAAAGTTCTAGTACGTGGTCTAGAGTAAATCGTAGATGATTACTTATAAGTAACAAAGGTTAATCGAAAGAACTTGTGGAAGTGTCTGTCAGACTAAGCTTGCTTCTTTATCACTCTTGGGGATTATAAGTTCAACAGGGGATGGCAAAAGTCCCTTCCGGTTCGATTGGAGTCGATTTTACCTCAACTAATAAACTTTTTTACTATTACACTTAGGTCCCTCCAAGAAAGTGCGAGAAGTCAAAATGCAAAATTGGAGAGACACCTGTGTAATTCACATTGTCACGAGCATTTTGTTCCGATTTGGGCATCAACGGGTCTATGGAAGGGCCTGGAATCTTCAAAGGTAGTATTTGACGACACTTTTCGAAATTACGCTATGGGCTAAACTTCCTTGAATGTACTCTATGCTTCAAAACTCCGCACCCGAATTTAAGGACAAATGTTTTATGTCGAGATTACACGTACTGTGTAAGAGGGACACACAGGGTGTAGTTTGTGATCATATTTATTAGTATTCCATTAATGTCTTTACGATGAGTGTTATGAGAACGATAATTCCCACCACATAAAATTACACGTAATTAAATATTCTTGGTTTTTAATGAAATAAAAAGATAATAAAATTCCATCCATTAATTTTGGAAAAACGCTAGTACGTGTTCTAGGGTAAATCGTACATGAATACTTATAAGTATCAAAGGTTAATCGGAAGAACTTATGGAAGTTTTTGTGGGACCAAGCCAGTTTCTTTATCACTCTAGAGGATTATGAGTTTGACAAGGGATGGCTAAGGTCCCTTCCGGTTCGATCGGAATCAATTTTTGCCCAGTCAGTGAACTTTTTACTTTTTGCGCTTAGATGCCTTTAAGAAAGCGGGGGAGTCGGAATGTGAAATTGGAGATACAACGATGTAATTCATATTGTCATGGCCATGTGTTTTTCCGATTGGGCACCAACAGGTCAATGGAAGTGCCCGGAATCTTCACATGAAGTATTTGATGGAACTTTTCAAAAATTACGCTATGGCCAAACTTTCTTGAATGTACCCTACGCTTCAGAAATCTGTACTCGAACACAAGGACAAATGTTTAATGTGGATATTATACATACTGTCTAAGAGGGACGCACTGGGAGGTAGTGTGTGATCATATATATTAGTATTCCATTAATGCCCTTACGATGTACGTTATGAAAATGATAATTTCCACCACATAGAATCACATGGAATTACATATTCTTAGTTTTTAGTGAAATAAAAAGATAACAAATTTTTGTCCATCAATTTTGGAAAAATGCTAGTACATGGTCTAAAGTAAATCGTAGATGATTACTTGTAAGTAACAAAGGTTAAGTAGAAGAACTAGTGGAAGTCACTGTGGGACTATGCCATTTTCTTTATCACTCTCGGGGATGGCAAAGGTCCTTTCAGTTTTGTTTGGAATCGATTTTGGGCAACTGGTGAACTTTTTACTTTTCGCACTTAAGTTCCTCCAAGAGAGTGGGAGAAGTCAGAATGCGAAATTCGAGATACGCCTATGTAATTCACATTGTCACGACCATGGTATTACAATTTGAACATCAATTGGTCAATGGAAGGGCTCGTAATCTTCTGATTGAATATTTGACTAAACTTTTCCAAAATTACACTATTGCCCATTTATGTAACATCGCAAGGCCATCGTTTTAGGCGAAACATGAACCGACATGCTACCGATGTTGATTATCCTAAAAAATTTAGCGGGAACAAAAATTGTAATCTCCAAAAATGAGCTAAAATTCCCCCAACCCTTTTTCATCTCATTATTATTCAGCAACAATATCCATTTCACATCCCAAACTATCCCACCCAAACACACTCCCAGAATTCTTTACATTCACACCATCAGAACAATTCAAATGCTCAAGCAAATTTCTTCTTTCAAACATCCACAAGTACTAAAGAATGGAGCATTTCTGGGTACAAATTAATTGAGATTGTTTCCATCCATTCCATGTTCATTTTGCAATTATATCGTGAAATTTTTATCGTTATTTTTTATGGAACAAAGATTAAATATTTTCATTAAGTATGATGATTTTGTTCCATGTTATCTAGTGTAAAGTGTTTGTGTTGTCAAAATAATTCCATGATTACAAGTACTGAGAAATAATGATTAGATTAGGGTTGATTGTGGACAATAATTAAAATTTTATAAGAACACAATTTGAAGGTGCAACGTCGGTCTCATTCTATCGGGACTGGTGATCAGCTAAAAAAATACGACCGATGTCGCACATTTCTAAGAAATTTTGCATATTTTCATGTTTGTGCTACATGTTATCTACTAGCTAGTGTATATTCTGTGGAAATAATGTCATGTAAAAATAATGAGAAGTATTGGTCATAGAATAGGGTTCATTTTAAGTAAAAATGCTATTTTTGAATGAAAACTATGAATGTACGGCGTTGGCTGCATACGTCGTTCTGTGCGATAGCAAAGTCCAGAACGACCGACGTCGCACTATTGCAGATGAGTTATGTTTTTTGGTTCAGATTACGATCATTTGTGGACTACCCATTTTTAACATAAACTTTGTTTGTTATAGATTGGTTGCAATAGGACAAAGAGAGTTATCAATAGATTTTCAACATGTAGATGAATAGACTTGTTATTTTACTAGTCTCTCTGTCATTGTTAATGCCTTACGGTGTAGGCAATGGAGGTTTAGTGCCAGTAATATTTTAATTTGATATTTTAATAGTTTGTATCATATTTTTGTAATATATGTGATTCTAGTGTGGGTTCTATCATGTGTTTCCATTTCACATGAATTGAACAACAATTGATTATTGCATGACGTTTAGCCACTACATGAGTAAGCGAATATTAAATAACATGTAAGGACTAGTGACGAACGATTATTTGTGTCATCGAATATAAAATATTTAAAATATTTGACGAGGATTGACGTCTCTTCAATTAACAAGCGATGTTGCACATGCCAGCATCGATCACAATAGTGACCTGTATCGGTGGTATAATAAAGAAACCCTAGTAGCCGGTGTCGGTAGCTTGTGTGCGAGATCGGCTTGTCAAAACGACATCTTTTTCTTACACAGTTCCCGTCAGCATGCACACGACAGGACTGCCCTACTGACGCGTGACGTTGATGGAAGGCCCTTGCGATATCAATCACAATATGACCGATGTCGGCTAGAACGAATTCACAACTATCGTCTCACATAGTCTGACTTCTTATAGTTACTGATACCGGCCAAAATACCTAATGACATCGGTCAGAAATTGAGGTACAAAAAAGTTTTTAGAGACGAGGTAAAAAATGGACTTTTCACTATACCATTATTTATCTCGATTATTTTGGAACTAAAAATTGTGGTAAAAAGTATTGTAGAACCTAGGTAAAATGTCATGTTTCTTGTACGAAGTTCAATAAAATAAAGTATCTACTGTCATGAGAAAAAGATCAATTATTTTCTGTTTTGAGTTAATGCTGCCTAAATAAATTTCTCACCCTATCAGTCACTGCTCAAGTCCTTGATTCTGCATAGACTTGAATATGTGGGAGTCCTAGCTTTAATCCGTGGTAGTAATGCTCATAATATATGGTATTAATACTCATAAAATGTGGTTGGACATCCGTACGTGGAGATATCTTTTACTGAAAGAGGTGATAGATTTGTCCTTGTTTTAGCAATTGCAAACAGTCTAAAGTCTAAACTGCCTTCAAAAAAAATGTTGGACTAAACTGTTCCGACTTTTGTTGCCTTTAATTGGGCAACGTTGAAGATGGACTCAAAAGAGATTTACTCGTACTGGCTTTTCCGATAAACGTTAGTTCCTGAAGTTTTTTTAATATGTACTTCTCTAAA
This sequence comes from Rubia balearica, assembly GCA_032355405.1. NCBI lineage: Eukaryota > Viridiplantae > Streptophyta > Magnoliopsida > Gentianales > Rubiaceae > Rubia > Rubia balearica. The sequence continues at coordinate 1,686 of JAULKJ010108890.1, read as the reverse complement.
ATCATCAACCGTATGAATCGAGCAAAGTATATTTTGTTGGAATTAATTCTTCAGCCCGTCGATTATCTGAAATTCATTTCATTCAATATGTTTATATTTATATTTAGGAAAGTCTCAGAATATATGGTCAACCATAATTTTATGGATTACTTTACATTTTATCTTAATATATTATTTATAAAAAAATTAAAAATTATATTTTATAAGTTAAAACAAGTAATAATGTGTAGATAAAATCTTAACTATGTGTTTTCCTGAAATTTTTTTGATTCAACTGATCTAGTAATCTGAGTGAAGATCGGCCACCCAAATGGGTAGATCGGGGAAACGAAATTGAGGGAAGAGTCAAAACGCAACAATATCTAAGACACATGGGGGTGTTTTGGTGGTTAGCGGAGGAGAGAAAAAGGAGTGATATCGAAGAAATGGCGTTGAAAGGGATTTTAGATGAGCAGAACTAAGAGGTGAAGTTGATAACAAATGGGGAGGTGACGTCAAAATCTGGATTGGGGAAAATCAACACAAGTAAGGGTAAAACAGGCATTGGGAAAATGGAGATAAGCAGAAAACTAACACGGGGAGATAATGAACAAGAGGAAAAGGGGAGGGGTGAAGAAAACATCGAGATCAGTAGTAGCATAAACTAAGATGAAATACTATGAACCAACAATAGTGGAAGGTTTCGTAATAGGTGGTATTAGAGTAGAAGATGTTAAGGAAAGTGCAAAGCAATGAGAGGACACAATCATTTATAGAGTGATGGGGTGTAATCCGCCATATAAGGCGAATGAGGGCTATTTTTTTTCCAGAATCAGTGGAAAGAAAGTGAAGAAGGTATAGCAGCTAAATTCTTGTTTATTTTGGTAAAATTTCAGAATATCTGTTTGAGAAATGATGTGCTAGAAGCTGGAGTGGTTTTCATTCATAATATACATGCATTGTTAAAAAGCTTGGGATGTGAATGGGAAAATGGAGGAGCGTGATACAATTCCAATACTCATTCAATTGCCCAATCTGCCTTTGGCTTATTGGCAACCAAATATTGTTAGTAAAATCATCAGCCCTATTGGTAAACCTTTATACCTGGATAGAGTGACAAAAGAGAAAGAGATATTAGCATTTTCCAGGGTTACAATTAAGATGAAAATCAGTGATTCTTTGCATGATAAAGTACAATATATAAATGAAAGAAAGGTGATAATACGACAAGAAGTGAAGTATGAGTGGAGACCAGTAAAGTGTAAGATGTGTAGCCAGTTTGGCCACATTGAGAATTTAAAAGGTTTATATCCCAGTGAAGAAGATTGATCAGAAAACTGAGAAGAGTGAGTCAGTGAAGGGGGATACTAAGAAGGCTAAAGGAAATGAACTAGAAAAAATGGATGAGCAGGAGAGTAAAGGAACATAGAAGAACAACCTAGAACTGAGAAAATGGTTGAACAAAGGGGAAAAGGTAAAGAAAAGTGCAGAATGAAGATAAGGGTAGGGAAAGGAATGAAGTGTTGAATGCAAGCAGCAACTGCAATTTGCTAACTGATCCACCTGACATCTATGAAAGATAAGATTGTAAGCTGGAACATCATAGGGATGAATATGTGTGAGAAGCACAAAAGGATAGGAATTTTTTGTATTGAGAACAATATTGGGTGTATTGGAGTACTGGAAACAAAGATACAAGAAGAAAAT